>PVHP010041373.1:0-15426 GCA_004024765.1 Zapus hudsonius | reverse complement strand
TATATATATATATCTCGCTAATCTTCTGTCATCTGTCTATGGGGGTGGGTGTTGAGAGAATGGGCATGCCCCAGGACCGCTTGCCATTGCAAACAAACTCAGGATGCTTGTGCACTTTCTGTGTCTGGCTTTACATGGGTTCTGGGGAATTGAGCCCAGGTTGACAGGCGTTGAAAGCAGGCACCTTTAACCATCTGTGGAACCATCTCTCCAGCCCTTACTCTTCATATTTTGTCATAATGGGATTCAGGAAAATGAGATTAAAGTGCCTATTGGTGCTGTGGACTTAACGTGGTTAACCATCTGGTGGCTTTGGGTCAGAAATCTCTCTGCATCTCTATCTATGGAAGCAGTCTGAGTAAGGATGCTGTTGTTCACAGTGACTGTGTCTGTGAAACAATTGCACTTGCCGACCTTTTTGTGAACTTGTTCTTTTTTTGGAAGGAGGAAAACAGTCAAGAGAAGCATTAAGATGAGACTTAGCCTCCCTGAATCAATTGTGGCCACCCTCTGGCATGTGGGCACTGTCACCCGAGGATGTGATCAGGAAGGGAGGAGCTCGGATCCCAGTGTGGCATGGGGGTCTTGGCAGAGGTGAAGGCAGGGTTGCCCAGGTCAGCTCAACTAAATGGCTCATCTGGGAGAAGAGAGTGACTCACTGGGCTTTAATAGCTTGGGGAGAGAATTTTCTGGGGGAACATAGATATTTTCTTGCCTAGGCTAACTGTCAAGCCCCTCTGGAACATTGACAGCATTGTCTTGTGAAACTTCGGGGGCACACAACTCGGCAGCTCCCAAATTAACCTGTGCAGCTTGAACAATTCACGTTTCCTCCTCACATACAGCTGACGTACACCGTCTTGTATTCATTTAACCTCTCGGGCCTCACATAGGCAGACCCCTGGTCCACGCAGTGGTATTTTTAGAATCTTGAAAATCACTACATGGCCTGTTGGATTTCTTTCCATTTCCTTCAGTCGTATGACTTCCTTGTCACAGACTTTGGAATCTGTCTTGGTGACAGTTTTATTGCAGAACCGAATGTCATCAATCCCTGGTATGGTCTAGTCAGTGAGGAGCACAGTTAGGTCAGCATTTTCCTCAACTGAGGTATGCTGAGTGTCACCGAGGAGGTCATCTGTCACCTTGTAGGCATGATGTGTGGTGGCTCATTCCCACTTCCTGTCCACATTGACTTTCTCTCTGCTGATGTGTCCGTGCTATTCTTACACAGCTGCCTTTTTTTTTTTTTTTTTTTTTTTTGCCAGGTGGGTTCTTGTTCTAACCCAGGCTGACCTGGAATTCACTACATAGTCTGATTGGCCTCAACCTCAGGACGATACCTCTGCCTCCTAAGTGCTGGGATTAAAGGTGTGCACCACCATACCTGGCTTATAGCTGCTTAAAAAAAAGACTTTTATTAGCATATATTAATCACGTATAATAGGTTTTATGACATCTTCATACATGTATGTACACTTTGTGCCTCTTCATGCAGCTGCTCCTTTTAAACGAATGGTCATTTACTTTGCTGGGCCCTTTCTTGCTCAGGAAATGAATATTCTCCAGTTTCAGGTCACGTGCCCAGGAGAAGCACGTGGATGCTAACAATCACTGAGCTAGAGCTCAGAGGTGTCTGCTGCAGGTGTAGGAGGTGACTACCACGGGTGTGGGAGGTGTTCTACTGCGAGGTTTTCTCTAGGCTTAGAGTGGTTTTGCCCCAAAGGGGAAAGTTCAGCAGTGTCTGGAGACGCTTTGGGGTTGGCTTGATGGGTGATGTGGATGGCCAGCAGCCATGCCAAACATCCTACCATGTGCAGCCGGTTCCTCTAGCCAAGGATTACTAGAACTAAACTGTCAGTAGTCCTCCATCAGGAAGCTCCTGTCTAGATCATTGTAGTCATTCGATGGTGTCCTCTGGACATGGTGTGTATCGTCTGGTTCAATCACTTTGTCATCGGCACAGATCAGGATTCTTAAAGTATGAGCTGGGTGCCCCTTGAGAACATTCCAGGGCCATGTGAGGTCAGAGCTGTTTTTCAGTGTCTTTATCACTCATTCCTCTTTTCATTCTCAATTTTACAATTGTCTAATGATATTTTCCAGAGATAAGACACATCGAATAGAGAAGCAGATTGTCCAGGGGTTTTTTTTTTTTTTCTGTTAAGTCAAACTTAAAAAGGGTTTGAAAAGTATAAAACAGCACTTTTCACAAAATTATTGTTGCTTTTGGAAAGTTTTTCATGCATTTTGTTTAATGTAATGGTCTTTTTAAAAAAATTATTTTCAAGCAGAGAGAGAGAGAGAGAGAGAGAGAGAGAGAGAGAGAGAGAGAGAGAGAGAGAAAGAGAAAATGAACCAGGGCCATCACCTTGTAGGTCTGGCGTATGTGGGACCTGGGGAATTGAACCCAGGGCCTTAAGGCACTGGAGGCAAGTGCCCCAACTGCTGAGCCAACTCTCTAGCCCTGTAATGGTCTATTTTTAATTAATTGATATTATTAAAGTTTTTAGATTTCATTGTTTATAGCATTGTCAGTATCAATTGATATTATTCATACCAGCAAGCATTCTTTGGGATCTTCAATAATTTTTAAGAGTGTTAAAAGGTCACAAAATAAGCCAGGCGTGGTGGCACACGCCTTTAATCCCAGCACTCGGGAGGCAGAGGTAGGAGGATCACCATGAGTTCAAGGCCACCCTGAGACTACACAGTGAATTCCAGGTTAGCCTGGGCTAGAGTGAGACCCTATCTCGAAAAAAAAAAAAAATGTTAAGATTGTCTAATCTTGACTAGGTTTATTTTTCTGTGCAGTACCGTGAATGACAATATAAAATGCTGGCATCTCCTACATGTTTTTGGTGTTTTCCTCCTGTACTAACAGAAAGTAACCTGCACGTATATGTGAGCTGTAATGGTTTTGGGCTACCCTTCCCTGCCTTTCTCAACGATCACATTCCTTTAGTAATCAATGTGGAGCTTAGTTTGAGATCTCCATGTGGTCGTAAGATTTTTCCCAAGCTCAGTTCCTTCACTCACACATGCACATTATATTTGTTGTTGTTGTGGTTAAGATTAAAATTTTCAAAATATCTAGATTCCTTTGAGCCAGCTTTCCTTTTGGGAATCTCAAGTGTTGGAAGCCCAGATAGCTTTACACAAAATATTTTGAAGCTTGCTTCATTGAAATCCAAGTATCTGAAAAGGGTACCGGGCTACTGAGGTTTCTTAGAGGGAAGATGATGCTTAGTTCCTGAATTTCAAATGTTTTGAAATTACATTTCCTCTGTTAAGTAATTCAAAACACTCTAGATGCCTGCGGTTCGATCTTGGTCATAAGGCCATGATTGGCAGGTATGTTTGGTGATCTTGTATTCCTTGGAAGTGTGGGCAGGATGACGTCATGCTTTGATGAAGCAGGTGAGGAACAAGGTGATTGCATGGTGTGCTTGCTGAGTAGCTTGATGTCTGAGATGCCAGAAACCATGTGGTCTGCTGCAGCCTCTTTTAACTCCATCAGGAAACTGTGGCCTTGGAGATGTTATTTCCCCAAGTCCTGGTGCAATGAACTTATTACTCTGTGACTTCGTGGGGTTGTTACTGGTTAATTCCCCTACCCCTTTGTTTCCTCATCCGTGTGACTGAAATGAAAATACTAACCTTGGAGGGTTGTTCATGTAACTTAGCATACCTCTCTTTCTCCAAATGAGTCTCTTGAAACATTTCGTTACACACAGAAAGGTGACACCAATATTAGAGCAGCAGGCGTGTGCCCACTGTGTGCCCTTATGCAGAATTGCCCAGACTGTTGAGACTAAGTTCTTAAGTCACACATGACCCTTCACCCAAAAATACTTGATTATGTGTCTTCTAAAACCAGGCACATGCTCAGGAATTTGCTGACACCACATTATTATGGGTATGTCAGTCCACGTGTGACCCTCAGTCCGACACACTGACACGGACCGGGCATTTGTTGGAAGTGAAGGCACATTGCTTGCACTTCTAAGCCTGTTGAACCCCAATGAGCCTTTTAGCATTTTCGTAAGCCCTTCCCCTCCATGGTTTGTATGTGGATGAGATTTGGGAAGCTCTGCTTTAGTGGTTAATCCATGCTCACACTTGCCCTGGTCTCCAACGACATCTCGTGTAGGAAGATTCCTTCCAGTACATGCGTCATCATGTCTCATCAGTTGCCATGAATTTTAGTTTCTTGGTCTTCATCGTTCATGGCACTGGCTCTTAGGAAGTGTTTGGGGGAATTGTCTCACCGAGCAACCTGGGATTTTGACTTTGATGATTGGATTCAGGCTGTGTCCATCCATGCTCTCTGAAGGATGCAGATTCTTCCACGTGCAGCATGCCAGGAGGCCCTGGATGCCAGCTCAGCCATCAGGGAAGTGACGTGGATCACTTGGCTAAAGTGGTGCCATCACATAGCAGGTTACCCCAAATTCCATGTTCTAAAATAACCAGTTTTGTTATTTTCATGGTTGCACAGAGAGGCTGTTTTTTTGCTTCACCGTGACCAGTGCTTTGGCTAGGCTATCTCCAAGCTCTGGAAGGGCTGTGGGCAGGAGTCATCTGGAAGCTTCTTTACTCACATCTGGTGCCTGGGCTGGGTTGACTCGGAGCCTGTACTCCCGCTCACACACGGCCTCCTCATGTAGTGTGGGCTTTCTTCCACACGTGGCCATGGCTGGGCTCTCAGAGAGGGTCCAGCGAATGAAGCAGAGACTATGGGGGCTTGGACTCGAGCGTCCCATGTCCAAGTTCATCGTCGTGCGTGCTGCTGCTTGAAACAGCTCTGAACAAGCTTAGATGTGGGGAGGAGGGCATTGATGGGCTCTCTTGATGGAAGAGTATCAAAGAATTTGTGGTCAGGTTTGAAAACTGCCACAGCTGGTATCGTGGTGCATGACTTTGATCCCAGGACTTGGGAGTCAGAGGTAGGATCACCGTGAGTTCAAGGTCACCTTGAGACTACATAGTGAATTCCAGGTCAGCTTGTGCTAGAGCAAGACCCTACCTCAAAAACAAACAAACAAAAAACTACCACAAATGGCCACTGCTAGATATATTCATTATAAATGTGCCTCTTCATTTAACAGTAATCCTTCAGGAAATGCTTAGAATATTTAGGAATCCTATTTCTCAGCAATTACTTTTAACTTTTGTGAATGTGTATGGTGTGTGTGTGTGTGTGTGTGTGTGTGTGTGTGTGTGTGTGTGTGTGTGTGTGTGTTTGTGTATGCAGTTATGTGTGTGCCGAGATGTGTATGTGGAAATCAGAGAACAGCCCCCTGGGGGTTGGTCTTTGCCTTCTATCTGGTTTGCTGCAGGTTTTCTTGTTCATGGCTTCATGTACCAGACTGGCGGACCTTGAACTTAAGAGATTTTCCTGTCTGGCTTTACATGGGCTCTGGGGATCTGAACTCGGGTCACCAGGCTTGCAGAGCAAGTGCTTTTAACAACAGCCATTTCCCCAGCCCTTCTCAATATTTTTTTTTACCCTTGTTTTAGTATTTGTTGCTAGTTCTACATTTATTACCTGAGATTTAAGTTACTGTACTAATCAGTCTGGAAGTAAAAACATGATGATGACAGTGTTGAATTCTGGACCTCTTCCTTGTGACAGGTAAGCATACATGACATGGTTTGACAGGTCCTTAACATTGTGTAAACATTGTGAATGCTAAACATGTAGCATTAGGAAGTAATGCACATGAAGAACTTTGGCTCTCCTTAGTGTGTAGTTCTGTAGCTATTTCGTTCGGACTGTTCTCTCCCTTTTTTAAAAAAAATATTTATTCATTTCCAAGGAGAGAGAGAGAGAGAGAGAGAGAGAGAGAGAGAGAGAGAGAGAGAGAGAGAGAGAGAGCGCGAGCGCAAGAGAACACCAGGGCCACCACCTTGTGGGTCTGGCTTATGTGGGTCCTGGGGAATTGAACTGGGGGCCTTAGACACTGGAGGCAAGTGCCTTAACTGCCGAGCCATCTCTCCAGCCCAGTATTTTCTCTATTTTAAAAAATATTTTATTCATTTTCAAGCAGAGAGAGAGAGAGAGACAGACAGACAGAGTGACAGAGAAGAGCGTACCAGGGCCACCACCTTGTGGGTCTGGTTTATGTGGGTACTAGGGAATTGAACTGGGGGCCTTAGGCACTGGAGGCAAGTGCCTTAACCGCTGAGCCATCTTTCCAGCCCCCTGTTCTCTCCCTTTCAATTGAAATGATATACCTAAAAGCATATCATTACACCGCTAAGTATACCTAACAGTGCACCAGTACACCCCTCGTCATGTGTGGACACATTCATCATGCTGGTCCCCAGCCTAGGTGTCTGGCTGAGCAGGAAGCTCCTGCCATAGAGCACTGTGCTGAGTTGATACTGATGAGTAAGTACCTCAAGATTCTGGGCTTGACTCCCTGGAAGATACAAGAAATAGGTAACGGCTGAGCTTTGCCATTGTATTTAAGACATACTGAAATGAGTGGTGCAGCTCACACCAAGGGGGAGGCTGCTATCTGCCTTTGGATGGCGACTTTCTGACAGATTCAGTTTGGTAGGGGTGAGGTTTGGAACAGTGGGCTGTTTGAGTTACTTTAAATGCATGTAAATGGATATTCAACCCTGGGGTTGAAGCATTTCAGTTGGAAGGTCCAGTCCAGCTACATTCTAATGTACTTAGAAATCAGCTGTTCCCCTGCAGTTGTCTTAATAGATGTATGCAGCAGAGGCCATACCTCACGTATTACAAGGGACTGAACGCTGCTTCCTGATGCTGAGGTCCATGTATACTTACACGTATAGTTTGTTTTCTCTCTCTTTCTCTCTCTCTCTCTCTCTCTTTTTTTTTTTTTTTTTGGTTTTTCGAGGTAGGGTCTCACTCTAGCCCAGGCTGACCTGGAATTCACTATCTCAGGGTGGCCTTGAACTCATGGTGATCCTCCTACCTCTGCCTCCCGAGTGCTGGGATTAAAGGCATGCTCTTTTTTTTTTTTAAACATATTGCTTGTTTTCTTTTTTTAATGAGGCAACTTTGATGGAAGAAAAAAGATTCCAAATAATCAGTTTTTTTTTTAAATGAAATGTTATCTGTGTGGATGCTTTATTCTACTAAGAGTGTTTTGGTGTTTATAAAATATTTCAACAAGGAATATACCATGTGTTAATGTGTTACTTATCACCTTTGTTACATGAATTACTTGTAATTTGGCAGGTGAGAAATTTTATCAGTGGACCACCTATGCACTGTGGCAAAAAAGTTTTGTGTTTTTTATTTTTTGTGCAAGCAGAGAAAGAGAGGAGCAGCAGAGAGAATGGACTTCAGCCACTGCAAAAGAACTCCAGATGAATGTGCCATTTTGGGCATCTGGCTCTATGTGGGCACTGGGGAATCAACCCCAAGTCTTTAGGCTTTGCAGGCAAGTGCCTTAACCATTGAGCCATCTCTCCAGTCCTTCCCCCAAAGTTTTTTTTTTGTTTTCGAGGTATGGTCTCATTCTAGCCCAGGCTGACCTGGAATTCATTATGAAGTCTCAGGGTAGCCTTGAACTCATGGTGATCCTCCTACCTCTGCCTCCCGAGTGCTGGGATTAAAGGCGTGCGCCACCACGCCCGGCTCCCCAAAGTTTTTTGATCAAGAAAAAAAAAGCTTGTCACAATTTAGAAGTAGAGATTAAATATAAAGGCCACCAATACTCCGTCCACTCCCAAACCCAGTACAGCCCCACCCACCTCAACCCTGCTGTTGGGAGTCCATACTAACATGGGAGAGTGCTGTATTATCTCTTAACTAAGCAGGTCTCTCTGGCAGGCATGTGTTCTGGGAGAAGGTTCCAGATGATTCTGAGGAATACCTACACATGCCATCAAGAGACGTTTCCAGTTCTTTATGATTCACATTCACACAGTACCTTGTGGAGAATCAACAGGTCTGGGCCTATTGTTTCCTTCTAGGGAACGAGTTAGTTTCCAGGAGTCGTGACTTGTGTTCCAAAAGAAAAATTACCATCCACTCTGAAAATTCCAAGATGTCAGCTACTTCTCAATGTATTTTCTTCTCTTTGAAGTTTCTCGGGTGGTCTGTTGTAGTTAGCTTCTCATTGCTGGCAGAAAGTACCCGACCAAAAAGACCGTAAGGGAGGAAAGAGTTTATTTTGGTTTATAGACTCAAGGGGAAGCTCCATGATGGCAGGGAAACTGGTGCTGAGAGGAGCCGAGGCTGGACATCATCTCCTGGACAATATCACATGGACAGCAGCAACAGGAGTGTGCCTAACACTGCCAAGGGGAAGCTGGCCATAGCACCCATAAGCCCGCCTCCAGCAATACGCTGCTTCCAGGAGGCTCCAGTTCCTGGATGCCACCAGCTGGGGACCTAGCTTTTAGAACATATGTTTATGGCTGTTGTAGTCAGCTTTCTAGTTGCTGCGCAGAAAGAACCAAAACAAAAGCGACTTCTGGAGGAATGGGTTTATTTGGCTTATGGACTCGAGGGGAGACTCCATCCTGGCAGGGAAAACGATGGCATGAGCAGAGGGGTGGACATCACCTCCGCCACAGCACTGCAAACAGCGGCAGGAAGGTGTGCCAAACACTGGCAAGGGGAAGCTGGCTTATAACCCCATAAGCTCCCAACAACACAGCTCCATCGAGGTTGTAAAACTCAAACTGTCATCAGCTGAGGATCTAGCATTCAGAACACATTCATTTGTTTGTGGGGGACACCTGGATCAAACCACCACGTGGTCCATGAGAGGCTGTTTTTCATTAGAACTGACTCTAGCCTTGGTGGGAAAGAGGCTCTTCTTGGGAACCCCTCATGTCTTTAGAACTGTGTTATGTAGGTTTCTAGTGCTGGGATCTGCTGTGTTGCAGCTAGGACTAAGTAACTTTTAAGGGAGGTTGAGGCCCAGAAAGGAAGGTTATGTAAAAGAGAAGAGACTCTTAGTAGAGGCTGAAGCAGACTGAAGGCAGAAGAGGAGGAGGAGAAGAAACAAAGAAATTTCAAGTATGGATTATGCCTTTCAGCTGACATAGAAAGTATTTTGTTAATGTTTTCTGGGCCTTTGTTGCTGAAACATAAGGGTTTTTTTTGTGCCCATGCGCACAGGGCACTGAAGGAAAGCTCTGGTGAGGCATTGTTTTTTCACGAAGCGAAGGATATTCATAGACATTTGGGCTAGAAAGGCCAAGGTGCAGCTGTGTTTGGGAAAGTGCTTTCTTCTGGCTGTGGAAACTCTAGGTTGTGTTTTCCCAAATGTTTGCAGGTGCAAGTGGGTAAAGTTGCACCTGGAGTGCTTTGTTTAAAGGTTTGTAAGCCTGAAAACATTTTATGATCATGCTGTGAGGGTGATGTGGCTTTGCTCTGAGTTGGAATCAGCCTTCCCTGTGCATCGATGGGGGAGGGGATAAGTGATGGGTTAGCAGGTGGGGTCTTCTTAACTGCTATTTGATTCTCAGCATATTAAAGTTATGATGGCACTTGCCTCTTTCCTCCTTAAAGCAGTGGCAGGGGGTTGGTGCTGCATCCATGAGCCTGAGGTCAGGGTGTGTGCGCCCATTTACTCTCCAAAGTCTGATTGGGAAAGGTTTACTGAAATAGCTAAGGTCAAACCTAAGGCAGGCAGGCACCTCTGCTTAGTGTTTGAGAGCTGCAGAGATCAGTATCCATTGAGGCATGGGTGTGGGTCTCAAAATGTCTTTTGAAATGAAATGGAAAAAGTTAGTGCTATGGGGAGGGCTGGGAAGGTGGTTAAAGGTGTTGCTTCTAAAACCTGCTGGCCTGAGTTCAGTTCCCAGGCCACCCAAGTCAGCTGGAAGCAAAAAGTGGCCCAAGTGTCTGGTGGTCATTTGCAGCAGCAGGAGGCCTTTGATGACCTCCCTCATCTCACACACTTATAAATTTAAAAATTGGGGGGGGGAAGAAACAAACTCCTTATCAGCTTTGCATATTTGAAAAATTAATTTTGTTCTTATTTTTAAATTTTTCAATCAACATTGAGGGTGTTTGAAAAGAAAAAAAAAGTCATGTTTAAATCAAGGCCACCATCGGGACTGAGTCTTTTGGAAAGAATGAATGACCACAGGAGTAGCAATGTCCCCTGCTCCTGTCTTCCCAGCTGTCCCCTTCTTGTCTTATGTGGTAGTTAAAAACACAACAAAACCCTTACTCATGCTGACAGGTGGCAATAGGACCCATAAGTGCTCTGATGTGAGTTCAGGGACCTCAAGTGCAGATGAGTGGAGACGTTGTGACAGGTGAGCAGAATCTCTCCCGAAGAGGCACATTGTCTTTTGCTGTCTGTGGAGAATTGGTTCCAAGAACCACTCTCCATGTCCTGTGGGTGTTCAAGTCTCTTATAGTGCTGTAATATTTCCCTATGGCCCTTACACATCCTGGGTGCTTAAAATCACCTCTCCACATAATACCTCGCACAATGGTGATACTGCCTCATTCAGGAATAACAATAAGTCTTTTTTTGTTAAGTACAGAGGTTATGTTGTTTTCTTGAAGTGCTTTATCTCTTCGACTGGACCCATGGAAACGGCACATATGGAGGCCAGCTGTACCTGTGCAAAGCATGCTTGGTTGGATCGAAAGAGAGCCAGCAGGATGGGGCATGACAGTTGACACCGAGGCCTGGGTCTGGCACTGGGAGCAAATCTTAAACCACAGGGGCCTCAGTTTGCTCAACTGTGAAGAAAGGGGTTGGCCGAGAGGTACCACACATACTTTCCAGCTCTGAATTTTAATGAACCAGAACCAACATGAAGCCTTAAAGAATTTTCAGCCTCAAGGCTGAACCCAACTTGTGTTCCACTGTCAGTCCCCATTATCAGCTTTAGTTGAATGTTCTAGAATAGATCCGTGATTCGTCACAGGGTAGTACTAGCTGGCTAAAGGACAGACAGCTGGGAATGAGTTTTCAGCTATGTGGATAACCTCTGCTGTGAAGTCAGTCACCAGTGGGAGTTTTACTTGCCTCTGAGCCAACTGGATCCCATGGTCCCAAGGGCACCCGAGGCTCTGAAACTGAAAGTAACAGTTGTCCATTTTGTCATTATGCATTCCTGAAGATTAGACATTTGCCTTCTCTCCCTCCTTGTGTTTGAAAAGTTCGATCGGGCTAGTTTGCAAGGACTTGTAGCTGTTTTCTGGGCGTGTGGAGGGACACTTTGTGGGGATAGGATGTTACCATGGAAGAGCTGAGGTGAACAGGGCTTAATGGGACCAAGTGGTATTGGATACACTGGAGCTTAGTGCACTCCACATGCATAGAGCAATAAAAACATCAGGCTAGATGGCTCAGTGGTTAAGGCATTTGCCTGCAAAACCTAACAACCTAAGTTTAATTTTCAAGTACCTACATTAAGTCAGATGCACAACAGGGGCACATGCATCTGCAGTTATTTATAGCAGCTAGGGGCCCTGGGGTGTTGATATTCTACCTCCCTTCCTCCCTCCCTCCCATCCTTCTCTCTGCCTGCAAATAAAATAAAAAATAAGTTTGGGCCGGGCATGGTGGCGCACACCTTTAATCCCAGCACTTGGAAGGTAGGTAGATAGAACTGGAAGGATCACTGTGAGTTCGAGGCCAGCCTGGGACTACAGGATGAATTCCTGGGCTAAAGTGAGACCCTATATCCTAAATAAATAAAGGCAGGTTGTATGTAAAACACCGGACCAGTACTATTGCTAATCCCCAGCAATTGCACCTGCTGTGAAAACCAGCGGTTTCTCCTGCCCAAACATCCTGTAGAAATGACCGCCTGCATCCCTTGCAGTTAACTTATCCTGTTGATTCACTTGAACCAGATGTGCAGTTTGGCCGAGTGCAGTGGGTAGCAATGCAGAAATGTCGGAGTGGCGTTATTTCCTGTGACCCGTATTTCTGTGGCATGATGCTAAGGGACCCACAGAGAGATTGCTACCTGCTCCTGAGTCCCATGGTGGCAGCACCCCGTGGTTGTATCTGAGGATCTTGTGACTGTGAAAGGCAGCGTCAGACTTCTGTTTGTGCTAGCACTCTTGGGAGCCCTGAGTAAGCATGTCCTGACCTCACATGCCCACATGAGGGGTTTATTTTTGTGGTGGTGGTTATTGGATTGTGTGGTATGAATTTTTGTTGTGTTGTAAATATGTAGGTGTCTGAAGACGTTTTTAACGTGGAAAACAAAAGTTTGGAGTAGATTTGCTCTCTCGATTAAGATGTGTCAGTCAATCTACCCTGAAACAAAGGCAGGAGGAGGTCACGTGTTTAGGGAGGAGATTTGTGAGGGAAGTCAGAGGTCTTGGAAAGAGAACTGGGTGACGGGAGTTTGCGGTGGCTCTAGAACCGTGTTTAGAGGTGACGTCTGGCAATGTAGAGCCCAGGCCGCCACCTACAATCAGATGACCAGAAAAGAGCTCAACCTTCCAAAAACAAAGAGCCTTACGGTTTCCTCCTCTAGATGTAAAATGAATACTTTTTAAGATCATTCTGGCCCCTGGCAGATTCCCAGAGCGTAGATCAGCTGAAAAGGACAGCTGGTCTCAAGAAAGAGGAACACGTCTGAGAACTGGTGCGTTCCTGAAGCTGGGGAGGGCACAAGGCAGTGGACAGCTTATATCCACGCCCCAGGGCTACCCTCTCTCAACAGTAGGAAGTAATTTAAGTTGGCTGTTTCAGTGCTAACATGCAGAAGTAAAGACACAATTGTCCTTGAGGATTGTGAAAAAGTGCTCCTCTTGTTACTGCTCTGTAGCTCCCTCTTGGTGTCCTCAGAGCACTGGATTTACAAATATGCAAGCCTGTTGCAGTTACTGTCATGCTGCTGGGACAAACATCCAACCAGAAGCAGCCTAGGGAGGAACGGGTTTGTTTCAGGCTTGCTGGGGAAGCTTAACCATAGCAGAAGATGCTGGCTCGCTTCCATAGATCAAAGTAGAGAGACATCACTAGACAAGAGTTCCAACTGGTAAAGAGGCACTGTTGTAGTCAGCTCCCAGTTGCTGGGACAGACATCCAACCAGACACAGTTTATGGGAGGAACAGGTTTCTTTCAGCTCACAAATCCAGGGGAAGTTCCATCCATGGCTCAAGGAGCTGCTTACTTCCATAGATCCAAATAGAGAGAAACAACTGTAGCCAGCAACCAACACCAGCAAAAACAAGCACGAGCCACCAGAACTCAAACTGCTCTCTCCACACCTTTGGCTTGGAATCAGATCTACCCCCAGACACACTTTAGCGGGACTCTAAGATCCACCCCCCAGTGACACCCCCCTACCATAAATCTGCCTGCTAGGGGCTGAAGTTACAAACTCAATTTTAATTAACATTATCATATTCAATCTACCACATACCCAGTAGGGCTGGACTATAAAACCCATCCCGATGACACCTTTTCCCCAGCAGGGCTCTGCTGGTTGGAGACTCAAGTTGCAAGCTAAATCTTAATAAAATATGCCTGAGTCTATGGAGCCATACATTCAAACCACCACAGGGCCCTTTCTCAGTACATGATATCCTCTGAAAACAGTGGTTGAGCAGAATAATGGGGGTCGGCATTTGTTCTTGTCATGATTTACTGTATGCAGTGATAGCACAAATCCAGGTCAGCACCTTTTATTCTGGGCACTCTGAGCCAGGCACTGTATCGCCCCATCCAGTCCCGGTCATCTCCCAAGATGTGGGTGTGAGGCCTTTGTGCATATGAGAAAATGCAGTGCACTGTGAGAAGAGGTCAGTCTCTGCCCCCACGGCCCGTAAGACGTCCTTGCCAGGATGGCACTGTCTCCAGTGGGCGCCTGGACTCATCTTAAGGGTGATTTAGTGTTCTGGGATGTCAGTCCCACATGGAGCTCTTGAAGGTAGTGGTTGGGAGCCAGGCTTTTTGAACCATTATGCGCCTAACTGGGACGTGGCATGGGCAGAGGAATTGATTGTGCACATCTAATGCCAATTTTCCTCACTTTTTTTTTTTGAGTTCTGTTTTTGACTTTCGTCCATCCAAGGCAACTGCAGAATGACTTTCCAAATGAGTGTTTCTTTGTTTTGGCTTCACAAAAGAATGACCTGGGAGCTTTAAAATGTAAACCAAAGAAAACAAAACAACACAACTTGAAGCCAGATATTCTGGTACAAACTAAACAGAGCCTGGAGTCTCCTGGAGCTCAGCCAGCTCTGGGCCCTGCTCAGGGATTTGGACCGAGGAGGAGATATCACTGGGAAGGACTCCATTCAAGGATGGTGGAATCACAGCCTACGACCCATGTACTTGGTGGCCTGGCCCTGTGGACTGGGGCTGTCTCCACACCTTCCTCCTCACAGCCTTCCCAGACAGCTCCACCCTGAAGTGGAGAGGGAGAGAAAGCTGACACGGTTTCCAGCCTTTGGGCTCTTCCAGTCAGCAGCATCTTCAGAAAAGCCTGTGGGGAAGGATGTCCCCCATCTGGTGCCAGGCCTTGGATTCTGAGGCTGCGGATATCCTGGCTTGGTGTGTCTGATTTCTCAGAACATCCCAGAGGCACCTGCCTTATTTGTGAAAATCAGTTAAGTTCAGGAGCTGTTGCCCAGCTTGGTCATAGTGCCATGGTCATTCATGGAGTTATGCTTCCCAACTTCCCTCCTCTCTGTCCCCATTCTCATGGCCTTCATAACCTACCTGCTCCACCATTCCACAACCTTTTTTTTTTTAAAAAAAAATATATGTTTATTGTCCATAATGAGTTACATTATTTAGTGGGCAAATAATGAGCTGTTATCCCAAATTCCCCTATTACCCCCCCCTCCCCATCCCCGATCAGTTGGAAATCCTCCTCTGTGGGCTGTCTGTATTAGTCCTTTTGGCAGGGGATCCTGGATAGCCTAGTACTCAGCCCGGCCTTCCTGGCCCAAGTGTGTTGTTACTGAAGGGTGCCATGCCTCCGGACAGTCTCCCCCACCACGGCTCTCACAATCTTTCCGCCCCCTCTTCCGCTCAGATCCCTGAGTCGTGGTGGGTGAGTATTAAGGCTGCTTTAATGTTGTGAGCTTAGGGGTCTTTATGTCGAAAATCCTTGGTTTCTGTCTTATTGGCCTATCCTGTGTTGGTTGAATGGCTTCCACAACCTTTTGATTAAGCAATGCCACTCAATTCACTGAGGGTGAGTCTGGGAGGTAGAGGGGGTTTAAGGGAGCTTTGTAGCTTATTATTTGCCAGAGTGCCCGTTGGACTCCCAATTCCATGGGAAAACAGTGTTAGCAGTTGGAGTAGCAGATTAGATTTTCACTAACAAATATTTGTCCACAATAGTTTGAATCATTTCTTATTCTGTTTATACATGAGGGGGCAGTATGGCACTGTCAAGCAAATGCTCCGTTGACTTTGCTTCTTTTTATTGGTGCAGAATAGATTTTAAGTGAGAACTAGTTTTCTCTCTATGTGTGTGTGCAT
>PVHP010041372.1:0-12869 GCA_004024765.1 Zapus hudsonius | reverse complement strand
CATCTTCAAGAACTGCACATTCTTAAGAGAAGTATCAAGACCAAAGAAAAAGGCCTTGAGTTGGACATGGTGGCACTCACCTTTAATCCTAGCACTTGAGCAGCTGTGGTAGGAGGATCACCCTGAGTTCCAGGTCATCCTGGACTTGAGTCTTGAGTGAAATCCCCCCCTCGAAGAAGGAGAAGAAAAAGAAAAAAAAAGAAAAATCCCTTGAGTCCCCAAGGGTGGCAAATCTACTGATAGACAGAGCCAGGCAGCAAAGCTAAGGTAGACTCTTCACTGCCATCTCCAGGCTGTTGAGGTTCTAAAGTCATCTTTTTCTGGTGAATAATTTTTGTCCTTCATGGTAAAGAGAGGAGGAGAGTCAGCCTTGTTTTTAGGAAAATAGGGGGAAGGAAGAGAGCTTTTCTTATGTCCGTTTCTTCTATTGCCTTTGACTCAAAGTAACCTTTCTGCCAAAGTGGTAATGTTGTTGGGTGACATGTTCTGCTACTCTTTGGTGTTTAATTTTCAAACCTTTATCAGATTAATAGGTTTCCTTCTGTTAGTTGGCCAAAAGAATATGTGATAAGTGCGTTAGTCAACTTTTTTTTGCATCTATTGAGATAACTATAGTCTCTTTCTTAGTTTTTTTGCTACTTTCTTGAATTGGGACTGCTTTGTTCTGGTTGGAGACCTACCCAGTTTCCAGTTTTGTGAGTAATGTTTGAACCTCGTGGAAGCGATGCATATGATGATGACAGACAGCTCCTTCCTTCCTGTAGTTTATGCACATATATTTGTGTATCAACTCTTGTGAATTATGTAGAAGAGGAAATGGATATCAGACAGAGCCATTTTCAGTGAAAGTATGGTAACTGCCAAGGGAAAGAGGAATTCTTACTTTTTGCCTGTGTGGCACCTGATTGTAGGTGTTTTGTAGAATAAGAATAAATCACATGGAAGGCCACACTGATCAGACAAGCGTTCTTTACCTCTGATGGATTGGAATGCTTCAGGACTCCCTCCTGCATGGTTCAGCTTCTTGGGGTCATTTTTTACATTGAAAGAAAAGAGGGAAAGCTCAAAGATGTTTATAATCTAGCCGGATGTGGTGGCACACGCCTTTAATCCCAGCACTTGGGAGGCAGAGGTAGGAGGATTGCTGTGAGTTCGAGGCCACCCTGAGACTACATAGTGAATTCCAGGTCAGCCTGGACTAGAGCGAGACCCTACCTTGAAAAACCAAAAAAAAAAAAAAAAAAGTTTATAATCATTATTCTTAACACATTGACACCTTTTTCTTTTCCTTCCTTCCTTCCTTCCTTTCTTTCTTTCTTTCTTTTTTCTTTTTTTTTGGTAGTTCTAAGGATCAATCCAGAGTCTAGCTAGGTGAGTGTTCTACCATAAAGCTGCACTCCAGCATTTTGGAGAGGATTTTCTTATTTTATTTATTCAATTTCAATGAGAGAGAGAGAGAGAGAGAGAGAGAGAGAGAGAGAGAGAGAAAGAGAGAGAGAGAACGAGAACACCAGGGCCACCACCTTGTGGGTCTGGCTTATGTGTGTGGATACTGGGGAATTGAACCAGGGGCTTTAGGCACTGGAGGCAAGTGCCTTACCTGCTGAGCCATCTCTCCAGCCCTGGAGAGGATTTTCTTTGTCATGTTCTGTGTGCCACTGTCAAGTTCACAAGGCTCAGGACATAGGCATTGTATTTTCTATTCCCAATACAGTGATAACGTATCATTATGTAACTATGTGACAATTCATGCAACTTACAAAGTTGAGCATTGAGTTCATTGTCTTTCACTAGATTTCTTAGACTTATCTAGACTGACTGAGCTTTCTCTGCCCTAGATTAATTCTGTTCTGGCTTTTGTTATAAGTTGCTCTTACACTTTAGAGGTGGTTAATGTTCTCCCTAACACTTTCAAAAAGCCTTGTGTGTGTAATCTGAATTGGGTGTTTTATTACAAACATAACAATGTTCTATTCCTTGAGATCAGCTTCCCAATGCATCTTAGTGACCCAAATGAGTCTCTCCACTTGACTTTGGCTCCTGGAGAATGGAAAAATTGGGCATTTTGAGGATATCGTTGTTTAAGCATTTTGAAGAGAACAGTACCTATTTTGGCTTGAGTCTATAGTACTTGATAGTCTTAAGGCTTCATTATGTCTACTAGCGGAGAATAAAAGCAATATCTTAGTAGTACACACTACAGAGCCAAAGTAAATAGTGAAAGGGTGGTTTTGTAGTAATTCAATAGTCACTTATCTGGATGGCCTAGAAGGAATAAATTTACCTAAAAATAACCATGGGACATGGGTTGTTTCCATCAAGTGTTCAGGGCAGTCCTGGAAGGTGCTTGACAAAAAGTGCAGTTGGAGGCTGCCTGCCTGCCTGCCTGCCTGCCTTGTGCTTGAGGAACCTCCCTCTCGGGGTTGCTCATGCCAGGGCTGGGAGGTCTCCTACTTCTATTTGTATTTAATCTAGTAATTTATATTTTTATTAGTATACGGATACCAGGTTTTATCATTCCTCCTTTCCTCCCTCCCCACTCTTTCTGCACAAGCTAAATTCCAACTCACTATGTAGCCAAAGATGATCTTGAACTTCTGATCCTTTTTTATCCTATTAAAAAAACCTTTTCCATGACTTATTTATTTATTTTTAAGGTTAATAAATTTTTTTCTTTATCTTTATTGCCCTAAATTAGATACATTGATTGAGTAAATATTGTGTTTATATTCCCATTTCCCTCCCCCCAATCCCCTGGGTATCCTGCTCGGTGGACATATTGGAACAATCCCATGTGGCAAGGGGTTATGGATATCACTGGAGGCAACAAGGTTGCCCCTCCTCCCTTTATGAATTGTAGCTAAGGGGGTAATGTCTCTGGGTGATCTCTCCCACCATGGCTCTTACAATCTTTCCGCCTCCTCTTCCGCACAGTTACCTGAGTCATGGAGGGTGAGTTTTAAGTCTGTTTCATTGTTGTTGTTGTGACCTTAAGAGTTTCTGCTTCTATTTTAAGTTGTGTTGGAAGTCGTTGGTGTCTTCTCACTGACTTAACCTGGGATGACTGACTGGCTGTGGTTATAGGTCTCTTTCTTGCCCCACCACTGTCTCAAGTGTTCCACTTGGGGCTACACGGTAGGCCTGGGGTGGTTCATCTCTTGCTGGGATATCAGCCTTTGGCCTGCGATGGAGTTGGAATGACCAGAGCTCTCTCGCTGCCTTCTGAAAAATACAAACAGAAGAATCTCCATTGGAGAGTGAGAACAGTATAGGTTAAATGAGACACGCATTTCTAATTTGGCAAAATTCTATTGGGATTAGCCTCTCTGTAGTTCTCTGGTAATGGGGATTTCTTTTTGGAGCTCCATTTTTTGGTTCCTGTAGGATTTTTCCCTGAGTCCCAATTCCAGTTAAGGGTTTCTTGTCACTGAGTGGATTTCTTGGCCAATTTAAAAGCTGTTGAATATCCCCCCTGGTTTTGGCGCCTCTGTTGCACTGGTGATCATTTCTTTTTCTGTTGATTTCTCCCAGAAGTGTGTTCAGCCTTCTCATGGCATCAGTCTTTGTATCTGTGGTCTCTGCTTTCTCCAAATATCATTGACCAGTTTCCCCTGGCAGCCCATGTTGTGCCTTCTGGCACTGAACTTGCTACCATCTGGGTAATGGACACCATTCTTGATCTCGCAGGGTCTCTCAGTGTTGTTTGATGACTTTCTGTGGTTTCTTCAGCAATAGGATCTTACCTTTGGCCTAGGGTGGGTATTCAAGAGCTTTGACAGAATCTGTCTTGTTTGGGGTCTCTTTGATCCACAGTTCAGTGTGGGAAGGATCCAATGACTGGGACTGGGAGTTGCAGGTCTGATCAGTTTTTCATGGGGTTTGGTTTCCTCCCCACCATTCACAGCCCCTCTTACTAGACAATGCCCACTTCTTTCTCAAGAGCTTACTGTATGAAAGAAAGGATTTTATGATTTCGATTCATTATTGTTTTAGCTTATTGTTTAAGTTTCCCCCTCCCCACCCTCCCCCTTCTACCCTTCAAGGGTTGGGATTGCAAGCATGTCTGGCTTTATGTGTTGCTGGGGATTGAACCCAGGGTTTGAACCCAGTACTAGGCAAACACTCTACTGATAAGGGGAAATATTGGCACAGTTATATTTGGCTATTACCATTGAATTTTCCCCCGAGTTCGTGTCCTCTAATGCAAAAGAATTATACACAGGGACAGAATTAAAATTTAATTACACATTTATTCTAATTTATTAATTGAGGAAAAGGGGAGTTGGATGGGGAAATTTTCCAGTCATCATGTGGGAAGTTACAGAGTTCTCCAGCTACCAGGGTGGGGAGAACACGTGCCAGAGACTTAACAAAACTTATATTATTTAGCTAAATAAATAGCCCAAGAAAAGATAACAGAAAGTTCCCATTATGAGAAGGAGAGGTTCATGAGGGAAAAAGTCTGGAGCATGCCCCCCCACCCTAGCCATTAGCTGGGGCGGGGGGAGGCCTTATGTTTTTTTTAAAAAATATTTTATTTATTCATTTTCAAGCAGAGAGAGAGAGAGAGAGAGAGAGAGAGAGAGAGAGAGAGAGAGAGAGAGAGAGAGAGAGAGAGAGAGAGAGCGCACCAGGGCCACACCTTGTGGGTCTGGCTTATGTGGGACCTGGGGAATTGAACTCAGGGCCTTAGGCACTGGAGGCAAGTGCCTTAACTGCTGAGCCATCTCTCCAGCCCAGGCCTTATGTTCTTAAGGCCTGGAAATTCAGAGATCCTTCTGCGGCCTGGCCATGTGGCGAACAAGGGCCGGCTTCCTCTAGGGAAGCTAGTTTTAAGTCCTCCCCAGGTGAGTCAGAGAGACAGCTGATTGGTTCATATCTGACCAATCAGTTTTAGCACCTAGGTTGTAGCTCTAACTAGACACCTCCCATTCAAGGGGAGGGTCTGGAAGGGGAGGGGTGGTGAACAATCGAAGTGAGTTTGAGGCCACCCTGAGACTACATAGTGAATTCCAGGTCAGCCTAGGCTAGAGTGAGACCCTACTCTGAAAAAAAAAAAAAGGTAGAGAGGTCCTGACTCATGATATGACCTACTAATGAAACCCGCAGTTTGAAAAACTACTGTCTTTTGTGAGATGTGAACCTATTATGTGCTGAGAGGACCAACTTTCCAGAGTAACTGGGCAGGCAGATGTAGACCTGGAGTATGTAGTAGACACCAGAGCTCAGAGGGGCTCAAGGAAGAGGCTCTTTTCCTGGGCATTGACCCACAGCAGGAACAGCATAGGCTTAAAACCCAGAGAGTGGCTCCGTGATGGCTTTCAGCCATGTGCTGTGTGTTTTGCTTTTCTGCTACTCTCCAGAGAGAATGGTACAGTGATGGTGTTCCTGCCTGTCCTGGGAGTCTTGATTCAGGTAGTGTGATTCACCCTTCCTGAGAAAAATAGCCCTCAGCAGCTCCTGTGTTCTGGCCACTCTGTGTGCCCAGGTGAATGCTGGCTCCATGAAACTCGGGGGAATCCCTAGATTGAAAGTCTGTGTCTTTCTGTATTTTATGGATTTCTGGTTTTGTAAAGTTACACTTCAGAAAAGTTTGATCTGAAAGTAGTGTCATATAACAATGATTTGGGTTTTTTCCTTCTATCATCTACAGTGTGTTTTGTTTTTCTTGTTTTGCTGGAGATCAGATCCAGGGCTGTTGCTTGAGAACTGTATCAGGGAATCATAGAAGGAGTTGGCCTTGGGAGGGGTGGTCAGACTTGCAGAGGATGAGTCTTGATTCTAAGCCTTTGTTCTAAGCCTATACTGTTTGGTGTGTATGGCAGGCATTTAATAAACATTTATTGGTAATAAAATAGCCACTGAAGTGAGGCTCCTCTGAGGGACTGATTAATTTAATACTAGCAAAACCGACTCATTATGATTACTATTCTACTTGTAATTTATAGATTCCAAGAATGACCATATTCCATTTGATAGTTCATTGTATTTTATAGTGCATTTTCCTTTGTTTGTTACTGGAGCCTGTGTAAGTAGACTGGGTGGGAAATAATCAGAGAAAATTAAGTTGGATGCCTAATTCAAGATATGTACATGCCCAACATGCCCTCTTCCTAAGGAGCAGTCATCAGAGGAGCAACTAATAGCTGGGTGAGATAATCCCAGCCCTTGGGAGTATCAGGAGTTCAAGATTTGCCTGGGCTGCATGAGACCCTATCTCAAAAAAAAAAAAAAAAAAAAAAGAAATTGAACAACTGAAAGATTGGCTTCAGTTGTTTTGGGTTTTTCAGACCTTTCAGGATAGACATCTCAGTGGGTTGAGGGAGTCTTGTCTTATGGACCATGTTCCAAGCCTTCTCAGGTTTTGGTGGTGTCAAGAATTGGACCTAAGACTTTGTTTGAGCATGCTAGGTACATGCTTCATCACTGAGCTTCGTCATTCCCTCAGGCCCTCCTAAGCTTCTCTCTCTCATATATGTGTGCAATCCAACACACATGTGCGTGTTCTCTCTCTGTCTCTGTCTCTGTCTCTCTCTCTCATGTGTGTGTGTGTGTGTGTGTGTGTGTGTGTGTGTGTGTGTGTGTGTGTGTGTGTGTAGTCCAGCACACATGTGGAGGTCTGAGGACAACCTTGGGGTATTTGTCTTCTTCTACCTTGCTTGAGATAGGTTTTCCCTTGTTTTTGCTGCTTTGTGCTCCTGCCTAGCTAACCCTTGAGTTTCCAGATTCTCTAGGTTCTGCCTCTGTCATGGTTTGATCCAGGTGTCCCCCACAAACAAATGAATATGTTCTGGGTAATCGATCCTCAGCTGATGGCAGTTTGGATTTACAACCTCGCTGGAGCTGTGTTGTTGGGGGCAGGCTTATGGGGGTTATAAGCCAGCTTCCCCTTGCCAGTGTTTGGCACACCTTCCTGCTGCTGTTTCCAGTGCTGTGGCGGAGGTGATGCCCACCCTCTGCTCATGCCATCATCGTCCCTGCCAGGATGGAGTCTCCCCTCGAGTCTGTAAGCCTAATAAACCCATTCCTCCACAAGCCAGTTTTGCTTGGGTTCTTTCTGCGCACCAACTAGAAAGCTGACCACAGCAGCCTCCCATTTGAGATTATAGATGCATGTGCCAGTTTGTGTCAGGCTTTATGTGGGTCTGAGGAGCTGAACTCAGGCTGGTAGGCTGACAAGTAAGCTCTTCTCCTCAACCCCTCCTTTTGCTTTTTAGCATACACACAAAATTTACTGTGCTAAAATGAGACCCTACCTTGAAAAACCAAACAGAGAAAACATACAACTTATGGCATAGCACTTACTTAAGCCATCCTCTAGGTGTAGACAGTTGCCTTGATCAAATTTGCAACCCAGAATAGGTATTTAATCAGATGAGCTACCCTTCAGAGGCAGCTATTGTAAATCTGCTGTTTTTGTAGTTTTTTTTATTAGATCAAATTAGCATAATAAGTGTTAGAAATGGATTTCCACTACGGATAATAAAATGGCCTGATAATTAGCATAATGGATATTGAAAATAGATTTTTCCATTGAATAGCTCTTCAGATGTCGAGGATGGTTTTTTCCCTTAGATGAGTATTTCTCAGTCCTTTAGAAGTCCAGTGTTTTCCTTTAATATACAAAATTTTCATGGATTATTTTAATGCCATTCAATTTGCAATTCAAATTAAAATATTAGAGTTAATAATCCTTGGATAAAGTACTTTGTGTGTAGATGTGTATATGTGGTGTTGTGTATACATATGTGTACATGTGAATATACAGATGTGTATCCCCATGCACATGTATGTGGAAGTCCAAGGAATTTCTCACTGAACCAGGAGCTGTCACTTTTTGTCTAGGCTGGCAGATCAGGAAGCCCAGTGATCCTCTTGTCTCCACTTCCCTCATTGTTGGGGTGTAGGAATGTGTGACCGTGCCTGGCTTGTCATGTGGGCGCTGGGGATCAACTCATGCTCATGCAGCCGTTGCTCTTACCTGCTGAGCCATCTGCCCAGCCTCAGCTTTTTTTTTTTCATTTGATGCTTTCTTTCCTCCCTCCCAGGCTTTGTTTCTCTCTGCATCATGAGAGTTGCTGCCCTAATCACATCTGGTCAGGACATCCCCAGTTTTTGTTGTGTGTGTTTTCTCAGCTCATCACTGCTGTGTTCTCTAATACTGGCTTGTCAGTATCCCTGCAGTGTGGCACCCCAAAAATGGATGTTTGGGGCCTGGGAGGTGGCTCAGTGGTTAAAAGCACTTGCTTGCAAAGCCTGCTGACCCAGGTTCGATTCTCCAGTACCTACATAAAGACAGAACTGAAAAGTGGCTCACCCACTCACACATACATACTCACATGTGCAAATAAATAAAAAAATGAATGTCTTATACAATCCAAGTAGGGCAGTGTGCCTATGACCACTCCTTCTTTGAAATAACCCAGGAGTTCTTGGAGTGGGGGGACAGAAGGGGTAGGATAGGTTAGTAACAGGTGAGGGAAGGCTCTGTTTCTTGTAAAGAGGCAGCCACATTCAGCTGCAGCCAGTGCGAGCCCTGGCGTCCTTGTGTCACGCTGGCGTGCGCTGAGGTCAGTTGTGTTGGAATGTTTATACCATGGCAGGTGCTTCGGGTTCTTCCCCGGAGAACACTTGTTCACATTTTCCAGCATACTATTGGCTCCAGCTGAGTGCTTTTCCATGTCATGTGGGGCAAGGTCTGTCAAATTTTGTAATTGTGCAGGACAAACTGGAAACACAAGAATTTTAGGGAGGGTCTCAACTCTAGCCCAGGCTGACCTGGAATTCACTATGTATTTCCAGGCTGGCTCAAACTCATGGTGATCCTCCTACCTCTGCTGAAATTAAAGGTGTTGCACTACCATGCCCAGCTAACCAAAGGTTTGTTTGTTGGTTGGTAAAAGTTATAAATTTTTAAAATTCTGTGTGAGTCAAACTATAGTTTTCTAGCCAGGATCAGGCCTTTATTTTTATTTTTTATTTAAAAAATGTTTTTTGGATCAGGCCTTTATAAATCTCTAGCATGCACATAATCTCAGTAAGATAAAAGACTTCTTTTTTGCAGCACTAGGGATCTATGCAGAACCTCATGCATACCAATTCTGTGCTCTACAGCTGCACCTTGCCTCAGAAGACATTTTTTCTTTCCCTCTCAGGAGACTTTTTATTTTTAAGTTTACTTATTTGCCATCAGAGAGAGGGAACCAGAGAGAAAGGGTACACCAGGGTCTCCAGTTGCTGCAAATGCACTCCAGATGCATCTACCACTTTGTGCATCTGGCTTTACATGAGTACTGAGGGATTGAACCCAGGTCATTAGGCTTTGCAGGTGAGAGCCTTAACTGCTGAACTATCTTTCTAGCCTCTCAGGAGTCTTTTTAAAAGCACCCCTTCAGATTCTTTCTCTCTCACTCTAGATATGATTTACAGTAGCAGTTAAGAGCCAAAGAAAGAGGTTTGGCATTGGGTCTTCTCTTAATCTGTCATCTTCTGAGGAAATTATATATTTTTGAGCTAGGTAGCCCATGCTGGACCCTCTTATACTGGGGATTACAGGTGTATGCCACCTTGGCCTGAGTAGGAAATGGATTTCTACATGTGCTGAGCATTGGTACATGTGTGTCTTTCTTTCCCATTTAGATTTTCTGTAGACAGGCAAAAGCCACATCTTTCCCACATCTTCTAAAGGAAGACACATTATTTTTAACAGCTCTCTCCTCCTTTCTGAGCCTTTTCCTGCAGGTCACCTTTCCCCAGGAGAGCCTCTGTCCTTGAGAAGCTTGTGTTCATTGGTTACCTTCTGTGATTGGCCCAGTCTTCATTCTAAAGTGTGAGTGGATAGTAAAAGAATGCCACGCATTTGAGGAAAGTAAATAAAATGAAAGAAATGGCAACCAGAAAGCAAATTTAGGGGGCTATGGGTGAAGCTAAAAACATGTAGTCTGTGTCTTCAAAGACACTAAGATAGCGACTATATTAAAGTAGTCTGCTGTGACACAAGATCACAGAACAAGTTTATGGACCTTAAAATGTCATTATTGAACTTAGAAGGCAATGCTGGTCCACTCGAGAATCAGATGACTGCCTCCTAGCCCACTCTCCCCTGATTCTGCTTCCTCCTTCCTCTCATGAAATATGTCCTCTGTATACCTGTCTGGCTCATGTGCCACTTGCAGATCTTTTTCCTTTGAGAATTTCTGTGCATGAAGATACTCTTTTAGGATTGTAGCGCTGGATAGGGCCTGGACCATCCCTTAAGTTAGACTTCCTGCCTTTGTCTGTGTTCCTGATGTCTACCTTCTTTCCTCTGCTTAAATGTCAGAGATGGAGAATATATGGAAGTGGCCCCCTGTCTACTGGAAGCGTGTCACAAGACCACAGTGGATACCTGAAGCTACAGACAGAATTGAGCTCTGTATACACTGAATTTCCTGTATGTACGTACCTGTGAGACTTAATTTAAAAGATAGCCTCAGTAAGAGATTATTATTAGTTGTTGCTATTTATTAAAGTAGAGTAGCTATAACAATGTGTTATAATAAATGTTATTCAAAACTCGTGAATTGTGTATTTCTGGGGTTTTCAGTTTAACATTTCTGAGTCATTCATGGCCATGGGGGATTGAAGCCTCCCAGAGTATAAATAAATGGTGGATGAGGGGAACTATAGAACACAGTAGAATGTGTGTGTGTGTGTGTGTGTGTGTGCGCGCACATGTGCACATCTATGTTATGACACACATGTAGAGGTCAGAGGATAGCTTCTGGGTCTGTCCTTACCTTCTACCTCTTAGAGGCATGGCTGAGAGTCAGACACTCACTGTGAGTACAGTTGTGTGCCAGTGTAACTGCTTGAATGCTCAGAATGTCTCTTCAGTTTCTACCTTGGAGTATTTCAAGAATGTTATCATACTCTCCCTATGTTTTCTCTGATCCTATCAAAATGCCTTTTCTCACCTGTTACTTAGGACATGCTTTCTAAGTCAGTCAGTGTCTCAGCCTTTGCTTTTTATTTGTTTGAGACAGGGTTTTGCTCTGTCACTAGGCTGGCTTTGAACTCATGATCCTCCTTGGCTAGTCTCTGCTGCTCCTAGAACTAGGGTGTGCATGGTGGTCTAGTGGGGAGTCAAGCTCAGGGTGAGTTAGACCCTCATGCTTGTGTGACAAGTGCAGGTGCTTTAACTGCTGACTCATCTCTCCAGCCCCCTGCTTACTTTTTTGAGATGAGATCTTGGTGTGTTGTACTACCTGGTCTTGAATTCCTAAGTTTAAATGATCCTTTAGCCTCAGCTTCCTAAATGCTGGGACTATGGGCATGTGCCACGGTGATTGGCTTTATATATTTATTTCTATTCTGATGAAACTTCTTCTGAAAACTATAAGCCGAAATAAATGCTTCCCTTTCATAAGTTGCTTTTGGTACATGTGTGTATTCGTATTTGTGTGTGTGCGCGTGTGTATGTATGTAAGTACTTACTTGCATGTGGAGGCCAGAGATCAATATTAAGTGCCTTCCTCAGTACCTTGACTTTTGTTGTTGTTGTTGTTTGTTTTTTAAGTCAGGATCTCACTCTAGCTTAGACTGATCTGGAACTCATTCTGTAACCCAGGCTGGCTTCAAATTTCGGGTGATCCTCCTTCCTCAGTCTCCTGAGTGCTGGAATTTAAGACACGTGCCACCTTGTTTGTTGAGACAGGGTGTCTTTCGTTGAACCTGTAGCTCACTGGTTTGACTAGACTAGTTAGCCAGCAAACCCAGGAGATCTGCTCTCCAGTGCTGGGGATTATAGATGCCTGCTGCCGCATCAGGCTTTTACATGGGTTTTGGGATGGAATTCGTGCTTTCATGGCAAGTGCTTTACTCCCTGAATCATCTCTCTAGTCCCTAACATTGTTTTTTGATTGTATAAATCCATGGGATTTTAAACTGCTCTCAGTCACTGTCGTTTATGGAGGTCACATGAAAGTAAGAGAAAAAGAAGGGAGGAATAAAGTGTGATAAATTAGGTTCTTTAAAAGGTACTGTACATCAGGCATGGGGGTGCATACCTTTAATCTCAGCACTTTCAAGGCAGTGGTGGGATCGCTGTGAGTTCGAGGTCACCCTGAGACTACATAGTGAATTCCAGGTCAGCCTGGGCTAGAGCCAGACTCTACCTCAAAAAAACAAAAACCAAACAAAAAGGCAAAGTAATACTGGGATGCTGTGGCAGTATTTTGCCTTTAATCCTAGCACTCAGGAGGCTGAGCTAGGGGATCCCTGTGAGTTTGAGGCTGGCCTGGGACTACAGAGTGAGTTATAGGTTAGCCTGGACTAGAAGGAGATCCTGCAGCAACATTATCCTAGAATTGGAGAGATTGAGGCAGGAGGTATGTGAGTTTGAGGACAGTCTAGGCTGCATAATGAGTTCTGGGTCACCTTGGGCAACATGGTGAGACGCTGTGTTGGAAAACAGGGAAAGTATTGATTCTTTATGAAGGAGGCATTCATTTTTGTGTGAGAGTGAATACAAACAAGACCCACAAATAAGGTCAAAACAACTCTTATCAAGTCCATTAACCTAGTAACAATCAGATTTATTGAATAGGATTTTCAGCTCTATTGGCTATAGCTTATGTAATGTGTTTGCTTTAATTTAAAATTATTAACCAAGGAGTTTACATTGCTTAATTGAGAAAGAGATCTAAATATCCTTAATTTTGGCTATTATCCCTGAGCAAATGTGCATGTTAGGCAAATTAGTTTTCTCCTATAAGTAAAGGCATTGTTTGCTTTTCCTTTCCTTTCCTTTCCTTTCCTTTCCTTTCCTTTCCTTTCCTTTCCTTTCCTTTCCTTTCCTTTCCTTTCCTTTCCTTTCCTTTCCTTTCCTT
>PVHP010041371.1:0-15450 GCA_004024765.1 Zapus hudsonius | reverse complement strand
GAAGACTGGGATGAGTACTAAGATATACAGGATACCTTGCCACAAGGACTAATACAGACAGCCCACAGAGGAGGATATACAACTGATCAGGGATGGGGAGGGGGGGAATTGGGGAATTCGGGATAACAACGCATGGTTTGCCCACTAAATAATGTAACACATTATGGACAATAAATATATATTAAAAAAAAATTAGAATCCCATACTCTATGAAGAGAAACAAATCCTAATGTCAAACTTCTTAATAAAACAATTATAATGAAAAAAAAAAACAAAAAAAAAATAAAGAAAATGCCTTCTTAGACAGCTTAGGATTTTAGTTCAAGTGACACATATAAAATAATCTTATTTACAAAATTTTTAAACTTTATAGATGCAATAGGAACCCATCAAAATGGTGAATGCTGAGTACATCTAGATGAAAAGGTACAGCACCTATGTCCAGAGAGCTTCCAGTGTTCTAGGAAAGTTGATAGACAAGTAGGGTGCCAGCAAAGTAGAGTTATGACTGTTACTTCCAATAAAGACCCCAGTAAGGGGTTGTAGATATTTTCACATATAAATGTGCTGAGTTGAAGGGAACTATGAGATGCAGTGGGCATATGGTGATTGAGGACCTCAGGAGATACACCTCAGAGTAATCCATGTAGTTCACAGCCAAGATTCTATGAGAAGTGAGATCATGAAGAGACTGGGTGATGCCATAAGAGAAAACAGACAAGGACATGAGTAAATTTTGAGGGACAACATAGAAGAGAAGGTATTAAGACTGAGAAGAAAACTCTAAGAGATCTACAGGGGAAGAGAGAGGAGTTGTGCCTTATTTCTCTTACTCTTGAAAGCCTGGCTTTGATAGTACATAGAACAAAATAATCTTTGCTATCTCTATTGTCTATTTTGGTGCCTAGTAGATACTAAAAATGCTAATTTAATAAAAAATGAAGATTCTATGAAATAAATTCTTATTTTACACATGTGATGAAAGAAATAGACACAATTAAAGGTAAAATTTAAGTCTGTGTTAGCTTTCTCATCAGTGCAGCAGAAACATCTGACAGAAACAATTTAAGGGAGGTAGAACTGATTAGGGGTTTATGACTTTGGAGGGTAGAGTCCATTCTCAGTTGACCTCACGCACTTTGGTAGAATGTCACAGGGGCAGAACTTCATGGTGGTGAAACTTCTTTTCCTCACTACAGACAGGAAGCAGAGAGAAAGATAGGAAGGGCCAGGAACAAGAGAGCTCCAAGGTCTTGCCTCTCAGTGCCCTGCTTAATATTTTAGTCAGTTTTTCATCAGGAAAGTTTTAGTTCCAGACTTTGACACCAACCACTGGGTAAGTTACGTACATTTCAGAGGTGTCATTGTAGTAAGATCAAGGGTTCAGGCTAAGAGACAAGTCCTTTATAGTTCTACAAGTCTGAATTGGGAAACATGATTAGAAGGTCAGGCTAAAGAGATGATATATTATCAAAGAGAGATGTCCTGTCATCTTTCACTGATATATTATCTTATAAAACATTAGGACATTAAATAATTGATAGTGGAACTCTGGGTATTGATTTTTCCCCCAGTCATAAATGGCCTTTGCTTCTGAAGAATAGAAGGCATTGCAGAGTTGTTTATACCAGTAGATTGTATCCCTGAAAAGCGAATGTCAAACAGTGCATCTGGGTATTGTCTTGACAAATTACATGACTCAGTGATCACTGACCTACATTTTGTAATATGATTTTATAAAACCCACGTGACACTGTTAATGGAGATAGATGCACTGTAGTTCTTATACAGTAGAGGCCAACAGTGTTCTTGGAAAACAATGAAAATAGAAAATGCAATGACACATTTGCTATTATAAGATTTCACATAAGCAAGTGTGAGGTGGGTAGATTTTATACAGGGATATTGTTAGAATTTCAGGCATTTTCTTTTCAGGTAAATTTACGGAATGCCAACCAATAATACTGCTTGGTGAAAATTACTATTTCTATGCTTCCAGAATTTCCACAGGCATAGCACCAGGTGTGAAATAATAGGCTTGTGCTCTGTGCGTATGCTGGGGTGCACGATGCTTTGGCTTATACACTCTTGTTTGGGGAATTTCTGTTTTATGACTTCATTTTTAGTGGTGGCAGCCTGCATCTGTGGACTAACCACAGAGAATAGGCTCTGACCTTCTCAGTGAGGACTTAGCCTCATTCATTAAAGGAACAAGAGGATCTCCAATGAAAAATCACCTGTGTTTATGGACCAAACAATTGGACAATTATAAAGATTTTTTAAAAAATACAGTGACTTAGGCTATTCATCATGTAACCTGTCCAGATAGAAGGAAACAGTTAATGGGCTTCCACTTGGAAAACTTGTTTACAATATCCATTTTTAAACAGAATATGTGAATTTCCAGAGTTTTCTATGCTTGTTCCAATTTAGAGTTGAGATTTTTTATAAATTGAAAAAAACCCCACAATTATGGAGCAGCAACTTCTCATGACTAGAAACAGCCTTATCATTTCATTTTTAAAATTTTTAATTATTATTATATTTTAAGGGGAATATCATTATGTATATGTCTGGGGTACAATGTGACATTTCAATATATGTATATGTTCTGTAATGATAGGATTGGGGTAATTAGAATATCCATACTTTTAGTTTTAAAATAAGTGTAAAAACATATAGAAACCCAGGGAAGTGAGAGGAAGATGGGAAAGTCATGGTGTGGGGGGGAACTATCCAGAGACATTGCCCACCTCACTAACACATGCAAAGGGGGGCAGAATCGGGTTAACTCCTAGGCTATTCACAACCTGCTACCCCATGGACTGATACAGACTGCCCACGGAGGAGGATATCCAATTGACCGGGGACAGGGAAGAGGAAATGAGGGAAGTGGAGACATCAACACATTATTCCCTTATTAAGTGTATCTAATTATGGATAATAAAATAAAAAATACTAAATTCTAGGGGCTTCAGATGTAGCTCAATGGTAGAATACTTCCCTAAGATGGCAAGACCTTGGGTTTGATTTCCAGTACTGCAAAAAAAAAAAAAAATGATGATTAAAAACTAAGTCTTAAAAAAAATAGAAACCTAACTTGATTTTTGATACAATTTGAAGACAGAGTTTTTAAATCTCTATTTGCCAAGCATGAACTTAATATTCTATTATTTGTACCTTACTCATTGTCAGAATCAATGTAGGGGTAGAGAGAGAAAGCCAAAAATGAAAACTGGATAATTTGGGTTCCTCTCATTTTTTAATATACATTTATTGTCCATAATGAATTACATTATTTAGTGGGCAAACAATGAGTTGTTATCCCCAATTCCCCAATGCCCCCCTCCCCATACCCAATCAACTGGATATCCTCCTCCGTGGGTCTTCTGGATCAGTCCTTGTAGCAGGGGACCATGGATAGCCTAGTATTCAGCCAGGTTCTCCTGACCCAAGTGTGTTGTTACTGAGGGGTGCCATGCTTCTGGATAGTCTCCCCCACCATGGTTCTCACAATCTTTCTGCCCCCTCTTCCGCTCAGTTCCCTGAGTCGTGGTGGGTGAGTATCAAGGCTGCTTTAATGTTGTGAGCTTAGGGGTCTTTGTGTCGAAAATTGTTGGTTTCTGTCACCCTGGCTTATCCTGTGTTGATTGAATGGCTGTGGCTGTGGGTCTCTTGTTCATCCAGTCATTCTCTCTGGGATTCCATATGGATCCTCCCCGATATGGCTGTGGTGGCTCATCTCTTGCCAGGATCTCAGCTATCGGATCGTAGGATTAGATGGGCCACAGCTCTCTAGCTGCATCCTGAAAAATACAAACACATTCTCCATTGGAGAGTGAGATCAGTCTAGGTTAACAAATATACACAATTCTGGATTACCAAGATTCTATTTTTAGTAGCCTCCCCGTCAATCACTCCCATAGTGCATCTTTTCTTGGGAGCCCCATAGTGCATCTTTTCTTGGGAGCCCAAGAGTACGGGATCTGGTGCGGTGAGGTGAGTTTGGGTCAGTGTGAGGTGCTAAGCTGATAGCATACGCAAGCAGAGATGTGAGCCCGGAGGCCAGATGTCATCAAGGGTATTAGCAGAGGTTTGTGTGTGGATGAGATTATTCATGGGAGACCTTGGGGAGAGAGATAAGCAAAGCTCTGGGAGTTAAATCTTGGTAAAGATCATTTTTTAAGTGGCTGGCGTAGAGAGACAAGGAAAGTGAAAAAGAAGAGTCAGTCAGTCGCGAGGAAAATCTTGGAGCTTAAGGCAGAAGAAAATTTCAAAAGGAAGGGAATGGTCAACAATGACAAGTGCTGCCGGGAGATAAAGTAATAATCGAACTGGAACATGTCCATTGTGTTTCTCAAGCAGGACGATGACCATTGTGAGAGGCAGTTTAGTGGAAGTCATGGCATAAACATAAATTCCAATGGATTGAAGAGTAAAAGGGAATGAACAAATAGAGCACATGCTGTTACTTTTAACAAGATACCAGGTTTTATTTTTTTCAATGCAATTGTGGTACAACATGCATGTGTTCAAGTTGGCAAGAGTTGAAAATGAAGATCTCAAGGATAAGGGTTTCAGAATGTCATATTGATGGAAAGAAAAATCTGTTATAATCTGAATTGGAGCCAGTTTTGGGATTTTCTTTTGTTGTTGTTGTTGTTTTGTTTTGTCTTTTTTTTTTTTGAGGTAGGGTCTTGCTCTAGCCCAGGTTGACTTGGAATTTACTGTGTAGTCTCAGGTGGCCTCATACTCACAGTCATCCTCCTACCTCTGCTTCCTGAGTGCTGGGATAAGGTGTGGGATTTTTTTGTTTGTTTGTTTAACTAGACGTATCTGACAGAACATGGTGGAGGTAAATGTCTGGTGGCATTATTCAGAAAAACTTCCTGGAAGCACATGGAATGTGAGCAAAAAACCAGATTGGACAGAGCATATTCATACAAGCCCTTTAAATATAACCCTCCATAGTTATACAGGGGTATCATCTGGAAAGAAGGGCCCTGAAAAGGGATGAAGCCTAACCCTAAAACATTGATTCTGGCTTGCAACTCCCAGTACCAGAAATCGGCTACTACCCACATTGGGCTGTTGATCAGAGAGAACTGCAAGGTCCTCAAAACAAAACAGGCTTCTGTCAAAGCACTTGACTACTCACCCAAGGTAAAAGATAAGAACCTATTGCTGAAGACACCACAGGCTGCAGACTCACAACATCAAGAGTCCCGACTGGAATCTGGAAGGAAGCCAGTTTCCAGATGGTTAGCCTGTATAGTGTGGAAAGCGCTACATGAGCTGCTAGGGGTAATATGCCACCAATGTTGGGAGAAAGCAGGGGACACTGCTATAGGACAGCAACCAGCATGACAAGATGTACACTCTTGTGCAATATTTGCACTCAACCTGGGTGGTGTCAAGGGCTCTCTGATTGGCTAAGAGATCCACTTAGAGGCAAGAAACCTATAGATGGTACTGGGATCTAAGCCAAATTCTTATGGAGACCAAGAATCTGGATTCCAAGGGGAAGCTTCCACTAACCATGGGCCTAAAGAGAGGCTACACCCATTATAAGCCTGCCAAGTTGATAATGCTTATCCCATTTGATCTGTGGTGATTTCACTTTCTGCTGAGGGAATCTGTTTTTATTTTTTAGAGGGCAGAGAGAACCATGGACAACCTAATTCTATAAACAAGACTAGAAATGATAGCTGACTCCCTGGTAGGAGATGAACCACCCCCAGTACATCAACTAGGGTCCCGGGTGAAACTACAGAGGAAGTGGAGAGATGTGCAGCTCCCACAGCAAGCCAGACAATCTGAGCACCAGGGTGAAGAAGGCAGACACCGAGGATTCTCAAAACATTCCAATGAAGAAATCCAGAAGCTGCTAAGAGCTCAATGCTAAAGTAGACTTAAAACTCACCCAACATGGCTCATGGAACTTTGCAAGAGAGGGGGTGGAAAGATTGTAAGTCATGGTTGTGGGGAATGTCCTGAGGCATTGCCCGTCCCCCAGTGACTGAATGACTGCTGGCCAGTAAAAGGAAGACTCAATTCTGAAAAACGTTAAGTGAATTAAAGAGGGTGCACATGCAACAAAAGGGAAAGCTGGCCTGGGTACAGTTGTCTTCCTCTCGTTTTCAGTGATGCAGAGAGGCTTGGTTATGATGAGTTCTCTGATAAAATATGAAGGTGAGAAAACACCATATTCTCTTTCAGTGGAAAAAAAATTCCTAGCCAGGCGTGGTGGTGCACGCCTTTAATCCCAGCACTCAGGAGGATTGCCTTTGAGTTCAAGGCCACCCTGAGACTACATAGTGAATTCCAGGTCAGCCTGGACTAGAGCAAGACCCTACCTTGAAAAGCCAAAAAAAAAAAAATTCCTTTCAACTGTCCCCAACAAGTTACATGAACATTTCCAATATCTCAGATTTATTACTAGATATTTTCATACTCAGTGACATCTTTGAGAGATGGTGAAAACATCTCCCATTGTCGGAAGATCACAAAGTACAAGAACATTTCTTCCATTGACACATTCTAAGTTTGTATCACCCGGTGCCCTAGAGAGTCAGCTCCGCCCTTGTTCATGGTTATGTTCTCATCAGTCTCTTCTTTCTTTCTTTTTTTGATTTTAAAGTATTTTTTTATTGTCCATAATGAGTTACATTGTTTAGTGGGTCAACAATGAGTTGTTATCCCCAATTCCTCATTGCCCCTCTTCCCATCTCTTCTTTCTACAGAGTTTTACTCAGTAGGCCTATTTCACATTAAAGGCATCCATTTTTTACAGTTGTATGTTTTAAAATCATTTTTTAGTCACTTGGCTTCTAGTTCTCCACCTCCCTTGACATTGGCTATCCAGTCTTGGAGCTGGGCACACTTCTCCACGTGTGCTGATGGGATGGTGTGCAGTGGGGCCACTCCTGCCTGGAACCCAGATCATGATGTCATCCGTAGGTCAAAGTCAGATGGCTCTAAACATCAGTTTCGACGTTACAGTTTTCCAGGAATTGTTATGAAATAGCATTTCCTTTTTTATCCTTTGATGCCCAATGATTTTTAAACATGAATGCAGTTTAAGATTTTATCTTGCTGGCTTGGGCCCTCCACCCCAGCTTGTTAAATCTTGGTCATTTGATTTCTCAGTGGCTTTGTGTCTCCAGGGAAAAGGCCTTGCCTGTGATGGATGGTTCATCTTTATCGTCAACTACTTGATCATGGAAGCACCCTGGGGATGTCTATGAGGGTGTTTCCAGAAAGGTTTAACTGCAGGGAAGACCTTCCTGAATGAGTAGCATCACTGACTGAGCTGGGTTCTTGGATGGAGTAAGGAGTGAGCTGAGCACTAGCACTCAGTTCTATGTGCTTCCTGAGCACAGACACAATGCAACTAACTGCCAAGTGATAGAGCGTACTCTTAAGCTAGGAATCAAAATAAACCCTTCTTTCCTTTAGTTGCTCCTGTAAGGTATTTTGTCATAGCTGCAAGAAAAGTCACTAATCATTGCCTTTGATAAATACATTGAAAAAATAGAAAGGCCCTAGAAAAATGCCAAAAGAGCTCTTTCTACTCAATAATCAGTTCAGTCAGTTTATTCATTGATATATTTTTATTTGTTTATTCATAAGAGGAGAGAGAGAGAGAGAGATAGAGAGAGAGAGAGAGAGAGAGAGAGAGAGAGAGAGAGAGAAATGGGTGCACCAGAACCTCCAGCCATTGCAAACTCCAGATGCATGCATCACTTTGCGCATCTGGCTTTATGTGGGTACTGGGAAATCAAACTAGGGTTTTTTAGGCTTTGCAGACAAGTGCCTTAACAGCCGAGCCATCTCTCCAGCCCCTGCATGGATGTTTTGCAGGTGTACTTGCCCCCCATCTGCGAGCTTCCTTTTGTGATTCCCTACTGGACCCATACTTAATTCCATGAACTCTGACCTTGCCATCTTTTCTCTCTCTCACTAGATGTAAGTACCCTCAAAGGCAGTGACTATCATACTGGGCATTTTATCTCTATGCATATTATGGTATGCACAGTAGAGACATCAAAACTTTAGACATGTCTTGAGAAGGTCATATACTGTGGCCTGGTTATGTGAACAGGAGGCTATTCTTGATTCATGACTAAAGATAAACATTGTTTACTTTTTGAAACTGATTACGACTGCCATGTGAATAAACTTTGTCTTTCATATTTCTGTCTACTCTTCTAATGTAATAATAACTATGTAAAAATAGTTTGCCATGAATTATTTTGGTGCCTTCATACTGGCTTGTGGTGAGTGCCTCTGCCTCTAAGAGACATGCAAATAATTGACTTTAGGATACATTTTTGAAAGATATAGGTTTGGAAGCCACACTCATTTGGTCTTAGATCCCAACTCTCCCTTTCTGAGATCTGAGACATTTGCTTAAGTGCTGATATTTTGGCAATTTTCCCATTCACTTCGATTTTTTCCCAGGACATGAGCAGCTGCAATAACAGCTGCAAATTGTTTTAATTGTCTTAGATGTAACGCATCTGGACTTGAACACATTTTAAAGCTGCTGGACGCTCTCTTGCTATCGTCCTACTAAGATTTGTGTTCTATCTTTTGCATTGGCAACCTTATTCTCCTTCACAGAGGAGAAATAGAACAAACCAGAAAGTGAATTGTTTTTATTTCTTTGTCAAACAGTTAGCTCTTCAGTTCTTTAAAAACTTAGCTTTAAAATACAACATTCTTATTTTAGTCTCATCTAAACTTTACCAGCAAAGCCTGTGTGGCAGAAGGAACCTATACAGATAGGCATGAAATTGCAGTCATCACTGCTACCTGTGACTTGTGGGATTGCAGATAGATGGAGGGGTTGTTACAAATGGGAACTATTCTTTGTTCTTATGATGTTCATGGTCAAAGTAGAGTGGTAAAGGTCGAATTTAGAGTCTCCCTTCTTGTTTTTCCACATTGTGTTCATGTGTGTGAGTGCAGGCATGCTACAAACACACCTTTCCAGTGCGTGTCCTTGTCTTTCTCCTAGTTGGAGGAAGAGTCTCTCATAGTTCACTGTTCCATTCACCAGCCAAGCTGGCGGGAAGCTTCTGGAAGATTCTTTTGTCTCTACCTCCCTTCTCCCAGGGCTACATATCTGGCTTGATGAAGGCTCAGAGGATCGGAACTCAATACTCACACATTCTAACCAAACACTTTATCTATCACTTAAGCCCCATTTTATCCATGTGTGTGTCTGTAGTTATTGTGGTGTGTGTTGTGTCTGCACATGTGTGTGTGCAGATGTGTGTGCAGTGTACATGTGTGGATGTGTGTGTAGATGTGTGCAGTGCACATGTGTGGATGTTTGTGTTGTGTATGCACGTGTGTGTGCACTGTACTTATGAGGAGGCCAGAGATCAAAGAACACTGGATGTTCCTTTACTTTGCTCATCTGTTTGTTTTCTTGAAATGGAGTCTCACTGCGTTTCAGAAATTTTTCAGGAGACCCTCACAGATTCTAGAGTTTTTTGGGATCTAGTATATACCACTAGCCCCAGAGATTCTCAAGTATCTGTACTCCCCAGGAATGGGGTTACAGGCACTCATGGAACTCAGGTGTTTATATGGGCTGGGAAATTGAACTCAGGCAGTGATGGGAAGTCAAACTCAGATGGTGTCAGGCTCCCTCAGCCTTCATGCTTGATTGGGCTGTGCTTTTACCCATTGAGTTATCTCTCCAATCCACATGTTTTTAAAAACTTTTTATAGACAAATCTATGCATATATACAATATGCCTTGATCATAATCCCCTCCCACCACCCTTACCCTCTCCCTCTCCCTCTTCTCCTATGCCCCCCTCCACTTCTTTCCGGCTAGTATCTTTTCTGCTTTTTATTGACAATTTTATGTATGTGCAAAATGTGCACCTCCCTCTATCTTTTCCCTACACCCCATCCCTTTCTCTGCACCTTCCTCCCTCCACCTAGTCCCTCTACTATTTTCAAAATTTATTATGACTTTTATTGTATGACCCCATTGGGTGCTGGTCATATTTTCATCTGGTTTTACTCTTTTTTCATAATTTATCAATTTTTTAATTGTCCATAATGAGTAACATTATTTAACAGGCAAACAATGAGTTGTTATCCCCAGTTCCCCAATACCCTCTTCCCCATCCCCAATCAGCTGGATATCCTCCTCAGTGGGCTCTCTGCATCAGTCCTTGGGGCAGGGGACCATGGATAGCCTAGTAGTCAGCCCGGTTCTCCTGGCCCTAGTATGTTGGGACTTTATAACATTTGGCTTACTGTTCCTGAAAATAAAACTTTTAGACAGTATTACCTAAGCTGCTCAAATCATTTGAGTATGCCTGGAGTATACATACATACTCATTCTTGACATCATCACTATTTATTTGTGTTCTGTGTCACAGCTGTGTTCATGTCTTTCTGTGTACCTAATCATATGCTTTATTGGATTCCAAGTCTTCCCTCACAACTCTAGTTGTCCATGTTTTATTTTTCCCTATAACTTCCATGACATTTATTTCATTGTGTCTCACTTTCACTCATAACCATAAATCATAGTATCTTAGAGTTTTACTTTGTTCTTTTCTATGTATTTACCTTTGCTTTGTATACTCATGAGGGGGACCATGCCTCTGGATATTCTTCCCCACTAAGGCTCTCACAATCTTTCCGCCCCCTCTTCCACTCAGTGCCCTGAGTCATGGTGGGAATTTATCAATTTTTGTTATATCTATTTTAACTAAGTTCAGGCCAGTTTCCTTCTAGGAAACACTATTAGTCAAAGACAAAAAAAAAAAAAGAAAAAACAAAAGAACCACCTCATCTATCTAGCTTCCCATTGGTTTTCATGGAAACTTATACCCTTATATATTCTCTTTCTCCTGCCACAGTGCACTGAGGGCCCTCTTCAGTTGGGTTATTGGTTTTTCCTGTGAGGTTGTGAATGCATCAGTCAGTCTTTATGGGGAGAGGGCAGTGCCACAGGATATGCCTTACCAGCCTGTGATTCTTACAATGTTTCTGCCCCCTCTTTTGCAATGTTCCCTTAGCCTTGGTGGGTGTGTTATGACTATTTAGTAGTAAGCTCTGTACCATCTCTGAATTTCTGCTTTGAGGTGTTTTGAGTGTTCTCAGTTTCTATTGCCATCTCCCTGGAGCTGGTTGTCAGCTCACAGTGAGAGCAGCACTCATGTTTAGGTCATCACTTCCTCTGTACTGTATTACAGGCCCTGGCAGATATGATGGAAGTGGGTAATCTCATGCTTTTTTCTTCTGTGAAACAAAGCATATTCTCCAATCAACAGTGAGAGCAGCATGGATTGAAGGGGGTAAAAAAAGTAGGCAAAAACTAAACAACAAAATATCAAGCAATCCACTCAAAAAATAGGGCAGGGAATTGAACAGAGAGTTCTTAAGTAAGAAATGCAAATGGCCAATAAACACCTAAAGAGTTGTTCAACATGTTTAACCATCAGGGAAATGCAAGTTAAAATGATTTTGAAATTCCATCTTAATCTAGTCAGAATGGCAATCATCAAAAAATCAAATGGGAATTAATGTTGATGGGGGATGAGGAAAGAGGAAGCCTAATCCACTGCTTACAAGAGTTCTATCTTAGAGAGTCACTATTGTTTTTGAGACGGTATCTTTCTATGTAGCTCAGGCTGGCCTAGAAATTGTAACCCTGATGGAATTCTGGGATTTCAGGCATGCACTCCCACACACCAGCAACAGCTGCGCATTTTGTATGAGTTAGTTTTATTTTCCCCATTCCCTTCTCTCCTTCAACATGTGTATGTGTGTGTGTGTGTGTGTGTGTGTGTGTGTGTTTTGGTTTACAATTATTGTTGTGTATTAAAATTTCTCAGGTATTCTGAACTGGTAGTGAAGTAGGCACATTTGTAACTATTTGGGAATGTTAATAACACAATATAATTGGGCCAACTCAATCAGAATCTCTGAGAGTTGAGGACTTGGTGGTTAAATCTGCTAAAAACTCCCTCAGAAACGTTATCTTTAGAGTTGAGAACTTAAGTATGAAGCACTTACTAAGTGTACCAACAGTACTGAGATAGACCAAGGTAGATGTATATTTTCTTCTACAATATAAAGGTTTTGGTCTCCAAGAGGACATGCTATATGAGTACACAAAGCAAAGGTAAATACATAGAAAAGAACAAAGTCAAACTCTAAGATGCTATGATCTATGATTATGAGTGAAAGTGAGACACAATGAAATAAATGTCATGGAAGTTATAGGGAAAAATAAAACATGGACAACTAGAGTTGTGAGGGAAGACTTGGAATCCAATAAAGCATACGATTAGGTACACAGAAAGACAGGAACACAGCTGTGACACCGAACACAAATAAACAGTGATGATGTCAAGAATGAGTATGTATACTCCAGGCAACTCAAATGATTTGAGCAGCTTAGGTAATACTGTCTAAAAGTTTTATTTTCAGGAACAGTAAGCCAAATGTTATAAAGTCCCAAATTTGGGACTTTTGTATGTTATTTTGAGATATTTTTACTTTAAAGTAAAGGCAATGCTTTTTAAAATGCATTTATTGGATTCTGGGAAGATGGAGGCATGTTGGACCTCCAGCGCAGGCAGAGGCAAATTACACCATCACTCTGATAACTGGAGTGGAGAAAGAAAATTTTTAGCTTAGCAGACAACTTAGCTAGAGTCAAGGATTTTGTATAATAAACTTATAACCTCAGCTGATGAGCAAACCATCCACTCAGGGGTAGTGTGGTTCACCACTACAGCCACCACTGCTAGCGGGCTAGCCACTCTGCAGACAAATCAAAACAAATTGGTCAGCACCCATGCCCAGGATCCAGTACCTGTACCTAGGACCCAGGAGCCATGCACAGCATCCAGTAGCTGCACCCAGGATTTGGTACCTGTGCCAGGACCTGATAGCCACACCCTGGATTCAATACCCACACTCAGGACCTGGGAGCTGTGCACAGCACCTGGTAGCTGTGCCCAGTCCTCACAGGAGCCAAGGAGATTAGAAGCAGGCATATCTCAGCCTCATATACAAAGGTATTGTCACTGGTTAAAAAAAATAAGTGGGTGAAGAAGGTGCAGAGGAATAGGTAAAGTGGAGTTGGGGTGGGAAGGAGCTGGTCCACAGTGTGTTCCCAGCAGACACAGTACTGCTACCTAGGGAGGAAGGGTGGAACTGAACGCTGTGAGCTCCCAGAAGGCACAACTCCAGCCTAAAGGGGGCTGCCCTACTGCTCCCAGCCTACACAGAGGCCCTGAGAGTTGCTTCACCCTCACCCACAAGTTCTTACCATAGCCCAGAGTCTCCTCCCTGCTGCCTCCTGACCTGAGTCCTTGCCATGTCAATACCTACCCCATTCCTCTAGCACAGAACAAGGGAGGTGGGCACACCAGGTCCCTAGTCTTGCCAGCAGTTCCTAGGTATGCACCTGCCAACAGGCATCAGACTGTGGGTTCTTCTGGTCATCTTGACACAGCCCCAATTCCCCACCTTCTCTCGAGCCAGCAAGGCCACTGGCATGAAGGGGCACTAAGCCCCATCCCCCATGGATCTGACACACTTGCCAGCCCAGCTGCTGATCTGAGGGCACACACAGTCCCAGAGAAACCAAGTGGGTGCCCATCCCTCTCTGTGGAGCCCAGCGCACACCCCATCCACACTGTTGAATTGTATACATCACAAGGACACCCTCCCAACCACTCCAAGAGGAACAGAACAGAACAGAACAGAAATGGGCAGATCTCTTGGAAAGAGATGAAAGAAGAGTATACCAGTGGAGGAACTCACACCTAATCTGCCAAGTCCCAACTGGGAAGTCAACAGTGAAACTATAAAAGAGAGAGAGTAGATGCAAGCCCAGGATAAAAAAATCAAATAACCTCCTCACAAAATGGGGCGCTGATCTCAACAGAGAACTCACAGAGTAGGAAACACAAATGTCCTTTTCTCACTTAAGAAAGTGCTCATCATCTTTAATCATCAGGGAAATGCAAATCAAAGCTATAATGAGGTTCTACCTCACTCCAGTCAGAATGCCAATCATAAAGAAATCCAACTATAATAGTTGCTGGCGAGGATGTGGGGAAAAGGTAACCCTCATTCACTGTGGGTGGGATTGCAAACTCATTCAACTACTATGGAAATCAGTGTGGAGACTCCTGAACAGAGTGGACATAGAGCTACCAATGGACCCAGCTATCCCTCTATTAGGCATCTGCCTTCAAGATGTCACACCTGAGCACAGAGACATTTGCTCATGTTTATAGCAGCTCAATTCATAATAGCCAAAAATTGGAATCAGCCCAAATGCCCATCCCTGGACAAATGGATATCAAAGTTGCGGTACATCTACACAATGGAATTCTACTCAGTGGAAAGGAAAAATGACATAATGAAATTTAGAGATAAATGGTCTGACTTGGAGCAGATCCTACTTAGCAAACTCACAAAAGAACAGAGAGTAAAAAGTATTTATTTATTTGCAAGCTGAGAGACAGAAAAGAGACACACCAAGAGAATGGGTGCAGCAGGTCCTCTAGCAGCTATAAATGAGCTCCAGATACATGCACCACTTTGTGCATCTGGCTTTACTTGGGTACTGGGAAACTAAACCCCAGTCCTTGCGCCTTAACCACTGAGCCTTCTCTTCCGCCCAAGCAATGCTTTTTAGTTGTTTGCTTTTTAAAGAATTTACCCACAATGTTTAAACATTCTATTAAAAATGAGCAAACATTGGTCATTGGGTAACCTCGCCTTTGCTGATAATGGGAAATACGTTCTGCAGTATTACCTTGGGCGAGGAGAGAGGAAGGTGTTCTCAAGGCCCAGATTCACTGTGTCACTAGTGTGCTAGTAAAGATACATCAGCTCTCCAGGGGGGAAAAGACCCTCTGACTTACAGTGTTTGCTGGGTTCCATGGTGTAAACACTACCTCTAGGATGAATATCAAAGCCACTGGTGGTTTCAAAATTAGCTTCTCAAATTAGATGTTAACTCTTCCAAGCCAGTTCTGGTGCACCACTCTGGTGTTTACATTATCTGTCATTATTATGATTTGTCTCCCTTTGAAAGCAAATATTCAGTTTAACTTCAATTTATGTAACTCATAAAAAATGGAGGTTAAAACTCCAAACACTTTTTCTTTGATTGTGTATGGTGTGTGATTGTGTATGATTGTGTATGGTGTATGGTGTATGACCATGTTATGTGTCCATGATGTGCCCTGTTGCAGTCAGCTTTCTAGTTGCTGCGCAGAAAGAACCCAAACAAAAGCGGCTTGTAGAGGAATGGGTTTATTTGGCTTACGGACTCGAGGGGAGACTCCATTCTGGCAGGGAAAACGATGGCATGAGCAGAGGGCTGGACATCACCTCTGCCACAGCACTGGAAACAGCGGCAGGAAGGTGTGCCAAACACTGGCA
>PVHP010041369.1:0-15457 GCA_004024765.1 Zapus hudsonius | reverse complement strand
CTCCCTCTCCCTCTCCCTCCATCTCCCTCGCCCTCTCCCTTCCCCTTTCCCTCCCCCCCTCTCTCTTCCTCCCTCCCTCCCTCCCTCTTTCCTAGAGAACTAATGAGCTGGGAAAAGAGATTATTAGACAGTAAGTCTTTTAGGTGAGGCCACTTACCCTGCTGGGCTTGGGCTTTCTAAGATCTCCTTAAACTGCGTTGAATCTTCTCCTGTATAAGATTTGTCAATCTTCTGGGAAAGTTCAGTCAATAAAGCAGTCTGGCCTGGAGAACTGTTTCTCATTGAAATGAGATGGTAACTGGTCTTCTAGACAGATGCATCCTCAGTTAGAGCAAACTGGCTCATGTTTGCTGGATGTGCTTTCAGCTGGTAACTATGGTGGATGTCTGGGCAGTTGTGGGACAATAGGCCTGGAGAGACAGCTGGCCCAGAGCCCAGGCATCCATGGCAATTATCATGGTTTGATCCAGGTGTCCCCCACAAACAAATGAATATGTCTGAGTAATCAATCCTCAGCTGATGGCATTTTGGGTTTTACAACCTTGATGGAGATATGTTGTTGGGGGCAGGCTTATGGGGGTTATAAATAAGTCAGCTTCCCCTTGCCAGTGTTTGGCACACCTTTCTGCTGCTGATTCCAGTGCTGTGGCAGAGGGGATGTCCACCCTCTGCTCATGCCATCGTTTTCCCTGCCAGGATGGAGTCTCCCCTCGAGTCCATAAGCCAAATAAACCCATTCCTCCACAAGCCACTTTTGCTCTGGTTCTTTCTGCGCAGCAACTAGAAAAGTTTACCACAACATTGATCTCCACCAGAAAGCACAGCTCAAGATGGCTGCAAAGGCAGAGATGCCAGCAGCTGCCTTCACACTTCAGCTCATCCCAAATAACTTTCATATTTAGTGGGAAATATTCAGAATTACCTAAGTCAAGTGTAAATTTAAAATATCCTCTTCCTTTGAGTAATTTTGAAAATACTTTAGGGAAGCCCTGGGCTGGAAGTCTGCATGTATGGCATAAAGGCATAATAAATTCACAAAAATGAATGATATGACAGAACCCTGCAGACAAGGCTGAGGAAGTTGTCAGTATGTCTGAACAGACAGAAATACATCAGGGGGAAAGGAATCCCTACAGGTCCAGTGAAGCATGGGTTGCATTTTACTGAAGGACCCTTAGACACACGTATTTATTACAAAGCAAGAAATCAGAACATTGCCCTCAGGAAACCCACATAAGACAGTGTCCAGTAATGTGTTCACATGACAGGTGTCTCTTGAGACCTGAGAAGAGTCCAGCGATAAGCTTTGTTGACTTGTTTGTCATAAACAAATGTCTAGGGAGGAGTTTGGGAAATAAAAATATTGCCTGATTATTTACTAGACATTACTGTTCAAAAGGCCTCGGCTCATGTGTGCTGGAAGCAAGCATCCTAAATTACATGGGAGGAATTGGTGAGAACTTGGGTGCTTTAATACATGTTTTGAGCTTTATTCTTCTCAAGTGGCTACAGCATATGTAGAGAGAGACAGAGCTGAGTGGGGTGAGGTCACCAGTCACCAAAAAGTAGTGAAAGCACATCTGGCATATTTAGTATCTCCTTGAATGCACTGGTTGAAGGCCACTGTAACATTCCAAATCACCTCTGAAATAACCATGCCCATGGAAGGGAACTAGAAGGTAAATTAATAGATGGTCAATGTTCTTCGCCGCTAGAGAAATACAATTAAAAACCACAATGATATATCACTTTATACTCACTAAGATAGCTAAAAACAAAAGAGAAGTATTGAGCAGGATATGGAGAACTTAGTGCTTTGATGTCGATGGTGGTCAAGTGATAAAGACAATAGAAAATTGTTAAGAAGTTTAAATATTAAACATCCTACGACTTAATAATTCTACTTTATATATATAATGCTAGAGAAATTAAAACATTTGTCGCCCAAGAACTTGCGCATGAAAAAGAAATCGTGAGCTCGCCTTTTTCTTCTAGGTTCTTGATGTATATGGCTTGGGAAAAGAGTTCTCTCTGCTCTACTATCTCAGAAGTTTTACAAAGGACATGTCATCTCCGACTGAGTGGGGAAAGAGACGTTCAGAAAAAGGGTGGCTATGTACACTCTCATCAGGCGCCTAGGATCTCTGGTGAAAGCTGTGTGTGTCTCCTTAGGCTTCCCTTCATTAGAGGGCCTGTATCTCTCCAGGGCTGAGAATGTTGATGCTGATGACTCACAGTGCTCTTTCTCCTCCTCAATGTGACCTGGAGGTTGAAGGTGGAGACAAAAATAAAAGTTCTCTTTTTAGACAGGAAGTTGGGAATAAGTATATAGAAATAACCCATTATACAGTTTCCAGTTTGGTGGTATAATATAAACTCAAGTACAGTCAAAGCCTAAAATTATTAGGAAATGATTAATTTAAATGGCAAATAAATGAAAATTTCATCATCAGTTTTAATATAATTTACTCAAGTTATAGCTTATATAATTTAATTTATTTGTGGGGGGGGGGATTTAAAGGTAGGCTCTCACTCTAGCCCAGACTGACCTGGAACTCACTCTGTAGTTCCAGGCTGGCCTTGAACTCACAGTGATCTTCCTACCTCAGCCTCCAGAGTTCTGGGATTAAAGGCATGTACAACCACCCCTGGTTTTATTTAATTTTAATAATAACTATGTTTACATTGGGCACACAAAATTCATACATAATTTGCATTGTGTGAGGTGCTGTGAGCTGGCTCAACAGACCATGCCCACTGGTCCCTGGTGTTCCAGCTTAGTTAGGTACCTGCTGAGATCTGAGAACACAAAGATGTGCAATTTAGATTAGATTTTTTTAAAAGGCATCAGACAAAAACATAGTCACTATTTTTTAAATATTTTATTTATTCATTTTCAAGTAAAGAGATACAGTGGGAGAGAGAAAGAGAGACAGAGAGAACCAGGGCCACCACCTTGTGGGTCTGGTTTATGTGGGTCCTGGGGAATTGAACCCAGGGCCTTAGGCACTGGAGGCAAGTGCCTTGACTGCTGAGCCATCTCTCCAGCCCCATAGTCACTATTTTTAACATGTGTAACTGTGTCGTATTCAGCTCATATATTAATATTGCCATTAACAAAGACTTCTGGTGTCAATAAGACCTTTCTCTTTCAGGTTCATTGTCCCCCTCAACAACAACACACAGTGGGGAAGGAAAAAGAAACTACCTCTTGTGCTATTCATAGCCCCCTACCCCATGGACTCATCCATTTTGCCCACCTTGGAGGGTCCCCAGTGGGTTGGGGACAGAGAGGAGGGAAATGGGGGTACCATCACAAGATTTGCTCATACAATGTATCTAATCGTTGACAATAAAGATATTAAAAACAAGAATCCCAACAAAAAAGGAGTCCACAGCTGGCTCTCCTGGCTGGCATGGTACCTCCATAGAAATAGAGGCCCCGATTCCATTTGTGTCTCTGTCTTACCACTTCAGAGTCTAAAATGACTGCCTGGATTCCAGTTGTCACTACAGTTCAGCAGACAGAAAGTAGAAAGCAGACTTCAAAACAAAACAACTCATTCTACACAAGACACTTCTAGGAGGGAGCAGCAATATTCTCACTTAAGTATTGGCCAAAACCCAGTCATACAGTAGTTCTAAGTTTCTAGAAGAGGGATCTAGTCTTTCAGTTAGATGCCAATGCCAGGCTCTGGGTCCGTTTTTATGCTGCTTACAGATCAAGGGGGTATTGGAAAGTTCTTTTCAGTCTTTACTTCAAAGTCTTAAGTTCAAAGCTCCAAAAAAATTTTTTTTTCCATCTTGGCTTACTATTGCAATGAGAAAAAAAAAAACAAACACAACCTACCTTAAAATAGCCAAACCCATTCGGAGAATAATATTTTGCTAACCAAAGTGAGTTCTGATCCAGTCCAAGTGGGTCTGCCATCATCCTACCTGGCATGGGCTGCACCCCAAATAGGCCGGAGACATTTTCTCCTCATTATCACCTTGTTAAGCTGCGTGTCTCAACCCCCTGCCTCTGAGGCATGTTCTGGGATCTTAACGAGGTGATAATGAGGAGAAAAATGATGTCGCAGTCCTTGGTCTGGTCTAGTCACCATAGTTCAGAGGAGACGGGGCTTTAATTAAAAATAATTTGCTTTAATATAAAACTTTCAGAAGACATATTTCTGTAGTTTGTGAATAGAAAGAAATGGGGGAAATGCATGTTTCTATAATTGCATATCTGGAAGATGTCTTTTTCCCATTACTCCAACAAAGATGGGCATTCCTCGAAGTATTATAAGAAAACTCAAAATTGGATGGGTAGAGAGGAGGAAATGGTGGAGGGGTAAGAAAATGGAAAGAAGTCCAGGTGTTATGCATTTAACAGATAGGGGCATCTTCAGTTTGCCTTCATTTTCATTTGATCCTTTGACACCTTGTAGTCATATTCTTTATTGAAAGGTGTTTTATTATATCTATATGTCATTTCAACCTTTTTTCAAACCATATACTTCATTCAAAGTGTCAAGGGTTTATATGACTTTTTGAGTATTACATATACTTCATAGTGGTGAATTTGGAAGGCTCACCACATTGCTTTAAAAAGTAATTGGATTGTTTGCAAAACGCAAAGGACATGCTTCTCATCACTAAAAATGATGGTTTGCCACAGATGGTATTCCAGAGAGTCAACACCCCAAGGGCTGTTATAGAGAGGCTGGCTGTCCCTTGAACCTGGACAGTAGAATCAGGTGCAGAGCTTTAAAAAATATCAATTTCAATTTAACTTGCTCTGTGTGTGTGTGTGTGTGTGTGTGTGTGTGTGTGTGTGTGTGTGATCAAGGTGGGCTCTTTCACCAGGGCTGGACATCAGGATTTCTTAATCTCCCTGCATAATCTTAACACACAATTAAGGTTAAGAAAAGCTATCTAGTTCCACACTCTCATTTTACATACACAAGCAAAATGCAGAGAAGTGATAGATAGGTTAGAGAACTAGTTAGTAGAGATCCAAGACTAATTAGAATCTGGTATTCTTATTGAAGTGTGTAGAAAGCAATTATATATTTCAGTACTTTTTTTGTCTACAAGTTTTTCATTTACCAGTGGCATTTATTTATTTATGAAATCTGTTAAAAGTCATGTTATATCCATCATAATGTAAGATGATTTAGGATACAGATACAAGGCCATGATTCTGTGGTTTAAAGTGCCCAGTCATCTGTGTTGTCCCCTAAATTGGGAATTCCTTTGTAAGAAATTCTAAATTTTCCAAAGAAGACACACCAAGTCTTCATTTTAGAAAGACTGTTATTTAATAAAGCTCTTTAGATACATTCTTCCAAAACCCTAAGAAAATAGTTGAAGAAGAAGAATGGAAATAATCATAATAACCAAAAATAGTAAAATAAAGGGAAAATAAAAGTCCAAATAACCTGGATCTTTAAAACTCTATTTGATTTATTTTATCGAGAATATTTTTATGCTTGTGCCCTTGTTCTCTGCTTGTACTTCTGAACTAAAAGTGATTTTCTCTAGTGAAGTGTGTCTTGCTGTCTACAAGGATCTGAAGATCAGCTCACTTGCTCAGTGGCAAAGGCAGAGCTGGTGCTCTGGCTTGGTGGGGCATCCATCCAAGAATGCCTGCAGTAAAGCGTGCCTTCTTTTCAAACACCTAACATGTAGGTGTTACCAGCATATCCAAATAAGATGGATTTGAAAAGAAAAAAGGTCCTGACACCACGTTACGGGAGATGCCACTGCGCAAGTCTCTATAGAAAGCCCAAAGCTGCATCAGAGCTCAGAAGACTCCTTCCCCACTCACTGGCTGTCTATCTTCCTGACAAATTCCGACCACCCAACAGCCCATTTGGCTATGGGGAATACAGAAGCAAGAAGAGAAATGGCTGTGAGCCTCTGTGCTGACATTCAGGCTGAAGTCCATTTGTTCATTTGTGCCTGCAGCCTGAAGCAAATGGAGTTTTAAGGAGGGTTCCCAAGATTGCTTCTTCACAAGTGATCTGTTCATGTCCTAACCTGCCTGCTTGGTCACAGCCCACGCTTGATTAAACTATTCCACGGACAATCCCATCTCATTATTTGAAAGTCAAACACCTTCCTCTGGTGTTAGCATCTGCTAGTCCCTTACTGTCTGTCTGGGCTATGGCCATTTCTCTCTCATTCTCACCAAGGGAAGCAGAAAGGTCCCAGGAGAGCATTCTTCTGTCTGAACTAAGCTATTATCATGAGTCACAGGCAATGGTTAATGTAAAAAATGCTTTGCCAACATCTGAACTGAATTTCTTTTATGAACTTCATTTCTAATTTTCGCAAAATTTGAACATAAGGCTTTCTATGATTTTGTTTTTATTGGCACGTGGATGTTGAGCCCATCAAAAGTAAGTCTATTTAACTTTGTCTCTAGGTAAACACTTAAGCAAGGATTATTCTAATTAGTAAAGTGTAAAAAAATTGTGTTTTCTTTAATAATCAAATTTTTCTTCTTAAGATGCTATATCTTCTATCCATGGAGCTTCTACCAACCAATTGTGGAAAAAGAAAGAAGTGTAAAAATCATATTTTAAAAAAAAATCATATTGGTCACTGGAGAGATGGCTCATGCCATCTTTTGCCTGCAAAGCCTAATGACCTGGGTTCAATTTCCCTGTAACCATGTTAAGTCAGATGCACAAAGTGGTGCATGCATCTGGAGTTTGTTTGCAGTGACTAGAGGCCCTAGTGAAGCCATTCTCATTCTCTGTATCTCTTTGCTTGCAAATAAATAAATAAAATATTTCAAATTTCTTTTAAAAAATCATATTGGAAAATAAATGAAAAGCTTAAAAATTTTCCCAAATAATACACACTTATGACTAGTGAGCTTCCACAGAACATTTATTTTTCTAAATATGCTTTATACTTTAAACTAGATTTTCTTTTGTTTTTAATGAGCACAAAACAGTTCAAAACTATAGTCAATATGAATTGACTATTTAGCTGGAGTCCACAGAAGAAACTATTCTTGCAGAAACACATCCCCAACAGAAGTATTAATCTGCTATCATTTCTCGTCTGTTAGAAAAAGAAAACAAGCAATTAATTAAAGCATGGCTTCAGAGTTTTGGAAGCCAGTCATCCTAGCAGGTGAAATCCTCTCCTGATTGAGGATGAGGAGCCAGGGTCTCCACTAGCCAATTAGAATATTGTAGGTCACTGGTGAATTTATTCGAGTAGGTTCTATTGCTGTCGAAGACATTGGACTTGAATAACTAGCCCAATCCTTAGGGAATGGGTAACCCTGCACATAACACTCCTGTTTCAACATCAGCTCAAGCAGGACCTGGGAAGTATAAATGGAACCCCAGGTAGGGTGGAAGAGGTTGGATTTCTTGCTCTACACTGCTCACCAAGAAGATGTGGGACCCTCAGCGAATTCCTCTACTTCTCCTGGCCATGGCAGGTATTAACCAGATATAAAAGTCGCTTCTGTCTAGTTCCATGAGATGTATACAAAGGAGAGAGGAGTAGGAAAAATAAATTCCTTAAACAACATCCTGAGGATTTCATAGTAAAAGCCTTTCCAAGATCTCTGACTGTTTGCAGTGAGTAGCTCCATTCTTTCCAAGCACTCTCTCTCCTGCTCAGCAGAAGGAACTCCTTCAGCAAGGAAATACAAAAGCCTGCTGCAGCCCAAACAGATCTGCCAGTGGGGTAAAGGCGAGCTTAAGTAGAGCCTGCACTGATACCAAGTTATGTTTTAATTAGATGTCAAGCTTCTTTTTTTTTTTTTTTGTGGTGGTGGGGGATTTCAAGGTAGGGTCTCACTCTAGCTCAGGCTGACCTGGAATTCTATGTAGTCTCAGGCTGGCCTTGAACACATGGTGATCAAGTTCTAAGACCATGAAGCTGGCCTGATAAAGGTCAGAGTCTTCACTGTCCCAGTGACAGGACCCAAGTATCTCTTAATTTATGTTCTGATAATCTCTGGTAACTCTCTGGATGCTGACTCGCCTCCTGCTTCCCCTGTTCTGGATCTCCCACCCACCATCTCTGAGCCCCACTCATTTAGAGCGATCACCTGATTTCACAGCCAAACCTCGGGCCTCAGCTGGGGCAAAGGGACAGTGGCAGATCACATGTGGCCGAGCCTTTGGTGGAAGTGTGGCCAATTAGTCACACGTTTGGTGTTCTAATTAGGAGAGGGCTGGGACTTTGGAAAATGTGCTATTGATTTAGGTACTTCCTCAAACAATGCTAAATTGTGTTATGTGAAATTCAATTAGTCTTTTTCTAAACGTTTCCACATCTGTTCTTCTTTAAGTATAAAGTGATGAGGAGAGAAAGAGAAGTGAAAAGCCAGAGTCGCCACTGGTGAAATATGTTAGGCCTTGGGGACTAGCCCTTTCCCCCGCTTGTGACCCTGAACAGTGATGTACAGGAAGGAACAAAGCTGGAGAACTATCATGGAGGAGCCCTTTGAAATAAATCATTATAGAAGCAATACGGCTCTGCCCGGGGATCTAATGCGGATGATGGTCATAAACTCTGCTTTGTTGAAGAATGGATGGCGGAGGGAGGAACCATTAAGAAGTAAATGATTATAAATTCTGCCTTTAAGGTAGTATTTGTGGTCAGTCTGGTTAGTTTTTTTTTCTAAACGATTCTTTAAAAAAGAGAGAGAGAGACTCTAATATTTCACATCTAGGACCAGCATAATAAATGGACCGTTATCTCTTCCTATCTTGAGAGTTTCCATGTAAAATTAGGAACAGCCTGAAATTCCAAAACACTTGGGGATTAACCATGATTCCGATGAAGATGTCAAGGCTGTTTCCACCCCCACAAGGCTTCAGTTTCCATTTGCAGCCCTCGGCAGTCACAAGATGGCATGTGGCTTTGTGGCTAGGAATCTGTCTCAGCCCCAAGCTCCTCCCTCTGGGATTTGCTAAGGATGCCTTTTAATTCCAGCCCCACACAGTGGCACATCTCGAACCATGTCCAGCGTGTATTTTCCTGTTGGATTACACTGTATATCCACTGACTGGGCCAGAAGGCCAAATGGCAACATCTTTTTACCAAAGTGTCTGAGCTCAAACCCACAGGCGTCCAGAGGTGAAGGTGTACACGCATTGGCCCTTGTTTCTGTTATCACCTTTTCAGTGACTAACATTTCAGAGCCTTATCTGTGACTGGCAGGCCATGTTTCAGTTTTGTCAGAGCCCGGATATAGACTGTGTGGTTTTGCCGATGATCTATCTCCCCAAGATTTGTGAAATGCTAAAGATGGAGTTGTCAACACTGCTTTATGGCACCTCGGTGCATGTCAGAAAATGAAAATATTTTCAAAAGTGATAGCATTATTTTGACTGATGACATGGTCTTTGAAAACAAAGACTTATTTAAATCAAAAGTTTCAAGAGAAGAAACCAAAATAAGACATTACCCATAAGCAATGTGATTTATCTGGAGTCTGTAGGCTCTCATGACCAAAAGAAGGAAGACTGGAAAATTAAATTGATAACGTTTTATTTAAAGCCAGACTGGACTTACGGTTTTCTCTAACTAAAGAGCATCAAGAATTTGACTACTGCATTTAAGTGTAAATTTAAATTGAGTACCGTATATAAAGTTTCCTAAAGGGAATATGCTCCTCTGAAAATAAGCAAGAGGCACTACTAGAATCTTATAAACACTTTAATAATTTGAAGTAAAATATAATCTCTGTGGTTTTTCAGAATCGTGTATAGACGTGGCAGCAATCGAGATAAATGAACAAATAGCTCATTTTTCGTTTTAGCTGGTAACTATAAGCATTAAGATTTTAGAAATATTATCTAAGATCTAATTTTGCAGGAACATTGGTCGGGAATTATAGTTCATTTGTCAAATATTTTTCCACATTAAATGGAAACCACCTTTGAAGGAAAATTTTGCTTTGTTTCTCAGCCTATCTCTTCCTGATTTATCTGTGACTTGGTAAACATGAAATCACTATTAGACAACCTTCATTTCACAGTGCAACATTATTTGATTGAAAAAAAAAACATTATTAAAAATGAACAAGTCTAGATAACTTTAAGCTGAATGTTGACCTTCTTTTAAGGGGCATTTAAATCACTGGCTTTAAGCCAAATAAACAAGCCCTGTCTGTTGCTGCTTAAAGGCTTAATCAGACCATCCATCATGTCTTAATTCCTGATATTCTTCGGGACCTTAAATAGGATCATTATGAGTGTCCTACTTGGCCGGTCTGCATGGTCTGAAACAGCTCATGCCATCATGTTTCCTATGGCTGATACCAGGGCATTGTTAGCCAAGAAAACCTACCACCTCACCAAGACACGGCATGTTCTGTGATCTTACGTGCTATGTTAAATGACTTGTAGTTCTCAAAAACACAAAATCAAAATCTTTCTTCCCCCTAACCTGCCCATTAGGGAGAAAAGCATCATGTAATTGATGCATATTAACCTCAGGTCCCAGAGACCAAATCTCTAAAATACTTTTCTAGATTTAGCTCAAATTAGATTAAACTCTACAGGATGGTGGCATCTTTGGGAAGAGAGCTGAAGCAGAGCTAGAAGACAGCCCATCCCATCCACTCCTTGCCCACCAGTCCTGCTTGTCCAGCTGAGGGGCGCTCACCCTGGGTCTTGTTTTCACAGGGAGAGGATTAGGAGTGTTCAGTGAATGCTACTTACATTTTGCTGTCTCCAGTTGGTCTTGGCAGAGTCAGGCCTGGCCAGAGGTTGACATATATTTTGATACACAAGATGTTATACTCTGCCTTGTTACAAGATGCTTCGAAGCACTATTGTCAGTGATACTAAGGAAAATTATAGGCCTGACATTTATAAATGCTATGTTGAAACTGTTAATCTTAGTTTGAAAAATAAGACTTTTTTGGATGTTCTTTGAAAGGACTTTTAAAATTTAAAATTCAAAATTTCTTTCCTGCCTTACTCACTCTATTGGACAATGAAGTATTGAGTGATTGATTTTTATTTCTTTCTGCCATAATTTGCTTAACACATGTATCTATCTGCTGGTTTGTTTTGATTGACAAGCTTCAGTGAGGGGGAGGTTTGCCATAGCCTGATACAAGGGTCACTTCAGAAATGATTTCCAATGGTGACATGACTGTCTTCTGTCATCTGTCAGTAAGTCTGTGATACCCGTGATTTCCTGTGTGTTTAGACTTGAGGTCCAGCATGGCTGGGAAACCACAGGGGGATTGACCTGTCTATCAGAGAATTACCTAACAGAGCTGAAAAACACTACTGGGGAATTGATGAAGGCATAATCACTCATTTAGGAAGAGCTAAAATATATGCAAAACTCCAATAACCTAAGACAAGAGAAGTCATTCACAGCAGGGAAAGAAGCGTTGGACTATAATAGATGAGTAGGATGTAAATGCATGCTATTAAAGGTGGTTTGTCTAAGCATTGATTTTTCTTTACTTCCCCCTTTCTTTAAATAGTGTTTTTTGTTTTTTGTTTTTTGTTTTTTTAGGTAGGGTCTCACTTTAGCCCAGTCTGTCCTGAAACTCTCTGTAGTCTGAGACTGGCCTCAAACTCATAGTGATCCTCATACCTCTGCCTCCTGAGTACTGGGATTAGAAGTGCATGCCTGGCCTTGAAGCAATTTTTGAAACAGGGTCTTTGAGACAAGGTCTCATTGTGTAATGCAGGCTTATCTGGAACTTGCTATTAGCCCAAACTGTTCTCAAATTCACAATCCTCTTGCTTCAGATTCCTGAGTGCAAAACCCTTGGCCTTTTCTGGGTTTGTCTTAGGCATTGACATGAGCTAAGGCCAGGGAAGCAATTCCAGAGGCTGTCCTTTCCTCTCACTGATCACCCCGCTCAGCCTCCTAGGCTATTTTCCTTGTCCTGACGCCCAGGTGTCAGTCTGGAGGCCTGCTGTCTCCACATCACATGTCCTCATATTCAATTCTGTAGATTTCAGTTGCACTTACATGCTGATAACTCTCTTGTTTTTTATTGCCAACTTGAAGTGCTTTCATAATTCATACCCCAATTACTTATTGAGTGTCTTCTTTGCTGTGTCATATAGCTTCTCAAAGCTATAAAAATATGTCCCCATCGACCCTTTTATGTCCCAAGTACCACTTCAAAAAACTGCTCTCCAAATCAAAACTGTCCTTTCAGTTGCTCAGATAAAAATTCGTAGAGCCTTACCTTATCTCTTGTTCTTTTCCTGCATTGAAACCTCCAGCAATCCAGAATCTGACCACTTCTCATCACCAGCCCTGGCACCATCCTGAGCCAACCTGACATTCCTTTCCATTATGAATATTACAATCAACTCATAATTAACCCTTTTGCCTTAACCCTCCAGCACAATGGATCTTTATAGCTATATATTATATCTTTACACAGAAACAGTTCGTTCTTTGAATGAGCACCAGATCATGTTCCTGTTTAAAAAAAACATATTTATTGTCAATAATTAGATACATTGTATGAGCAAGTCTTGTGTTGGTACCCCCATTTCTCTCCTCCCTTTCCCCAACCCACTGAGGACCCTCCTCAGTGGGATTGCTGGAATGCTCCATGGGATAAGGGGTCATGAATTGTGTATGAATTGTATAAGCAGTAACCAGTTTTGTGTGGTGTGTGTGTGTGCTATTGTTGTTGTTGTTGTTGTTAAGGGGGGCAGTGTTTCTGGATATTCTCCCCCACCATGGCTTTTACAGTCTTTCCACCCCCTCTTCCACAAAGTTCCCTGAATAATGATGTGTGAGTTTTAAGTCTACTTTATTGTTGAGCTCTTAAGAGTCTCTGGATTTCTGCTTTGGGCTATGTTGGGTATCCTCAATTCTCAGTGTCCGTTTCCATTACCCTCTATAGATTGTCTGACTTGCTGTGGAGGCAGCTTTCTTGCTTATTTCACCACTTCCTCCAAGTTTTCACCTGGGCCATAGATAATGAGTTAGCCTGGGCATCAGCCGTCATCTCAGACCCTGTCAGTGGGGTTGGGTTGTCCACGGTTCTTGCTACTAGTGATAGGTAAGTTTATTTGTCAACTTGATCTATGTAATAATCCATAGTAATCTTGGGCGGGTCTCTGCGCTTCCCTGCAGGAAGGATTGACAAAATCTTTTTGGGATTTTGGAGAAGGGAGGAGTTCCCTTCTCCATAGTGAGCCCTTCCCCCAGTGGGTGGGCCTTCCAAGTGGAATAAATATAAGGAAGCTTGAGGGGAAGGAAACCCTCTTCCTTCCTCCCCAGCTGCTGGTGCTTGTTCGTGACTTGCATTCGAATCCTGCTCTCCTACCCTTCCTGGACATCAGAACCCAGTTTCCTCGGCCTCACATTGTGGTCTGAAGACCAGCAGCTCCCCAGGGAGCCATCAGCCCTTCTGGGATGGATTGGGACTACTGAGGCCTCCAGCCATGTGGACTGAACAGCTACTGGTTTCTTCACCTGTGGGCCTGCAGACTGCTTTTGTTGGACTGTTGTAAGCTGCCCCAATAAATTCCCTTTTATTATAATCCATTCTATCAACTCTGTTTCCTCTAGAGAACCCTGACTAATACAGAAGTTGGTACCAGACGTGGGGTATCTGAAAAATACAAACAGAATCTCCAATGGAGAGTGAGGTCAGTATAGGTTAAATGAGACAAACATTGTTAATTTGACAAGATTCTAATGGGTGTAGCCTCTCTGTAGACCCTTGGTTGGAGGGGTTTTCCCTTTGGAGTCCAGGTTCTTGGTCTCCATAAGAATTTACCTTGGATCTCAGTTTCACCTAGGGGTTCCCTGCCACTGAGTGGATCTCTTAGCCAATCAGAAATCCATTGATTACTCACCTAAGTTAAGTGCCACTATTGCACAGATGGATGAGTATTTCTTGGTTTGCTGGTTTCTGCTGTGCAGCTGTGTTCTCTGCATTCTTGCAACATAGGTGGGTGTTGTATATCAAGGTCTCTGCTTTCTCCGAATATCATTGGCTAATTTCCCCTGTAGCTCATGTAATGCCTTCTAGCACTACACAGGCTACCATCTGGGAGCTGGCTTCCTTTCTGGATCCAGCAGGGTCTCTCAGTGTTGTGTGATGGCAGTCTGTGGTATCTTCAGCAACCAGGTCTTATATTTTGGCATGGGTGGGTACTCAAGAGCTTTGACATAAACCTGTCTTGTTTCAGGGGACCTTGCAGGTCTCTTCAACAGCTCAGTGTGGGAAGTTAACAGTTACTGGGACCAGGAATTTTAGGCCTGAGCCACTTGTCTAAGGGTTAGGCTTTCTCCCACCCTCTTCAGGGCCCTTCTTACCAGATGATGCCCCCAGCTTCCTTCGGAGCTGACTGTATGAAAGTAAGCATTTTATGGTATCAATTCATTATTGGTTTAGATTAGTGTATATCTCCTCTCCACACCCTTTTGTTCTCCCCACTCCTTCAATTCCTTTCATCCCCTTTGTCAGTCTCTCAATTCACCTGTCAGGTTTGCTTACTCTTCAAGCTTAACCTGGTTAGGAACTGCAGATGAGGGAGAATATGCAACATTTGTCTCTCTGTTTTTGTGTGAGTTCACTAAGTATGATTTGTTTCAAGTCTGTCCACTCTTCTTTAAATTTCATTATCATTTTTCCTTTCAGCTGAGTGTAATTCCATCATGTAAATGTACCACAACTTTCATATCCATTCATCCAGTGATGGGCATTTGAGTTGATTCCAATTTTTAGCTATTATGAATCCAGCTGCTATAACATGATTGAGCAGATGTCTCTATGCTGAAGCAAGGTATCTTGAGGGTAGATGCCCAGTAGAGGGATAGCTAGATACGTTGGTAATTCTATATCCATTCTATTCAGGAGCCTCCACACTGCTTTCCACAGTGGTTTTCAAGTTTGCACTCCCACCAGCAGTGAATGAGGGTTCCTTTTCCCCACATCTATTGTTGGTAGATTTTTAAATGATTGCCATTGTGACTGGAGTAAGGTTGAATCTCATTGTTATTTTGATTTTCATTTCTCTGATGATTAAGGATGATGAACGCTTTCTTAAGTGAGAATTGGCCATTTGTGTTTCCTCGTCTCTGAATTCCTTGTTGAGTTCAGTGCCATATTTTTTGAGAGGGCTGTTTGGCTTTTTTATTACTTAATTTTTGAGGTATTTGTAAGTTCTAGATATTAGATCTCTGTCTGTGGTATAGCTAGCAAAGATTTCCTCCCAATCTGATGGTGGTCTATTGGCTCTGAGTTTGTCTAACAGAAGCTTTTAAGCTTGATGAGATTCCATTGGTTAAGTGATTGTTGCAATTCCTGGGCTACTGAGGGTATATTCAGAAAGTTTTTCCTACTCCTATTTCATGGAGAGTTCCCCCTATATATTTTTTATTCCAGGGTTTTCAGAGTTTTAGGTCTTATGTTGACGTCTTTGATCCATTTGGAGTTGACTTTTGTTCATGGTGAGAGGAGTGGGTCTAGTTTCATTTTTTT
>PVHP010041368.1:0-15453 GCA_004024765.1 Zapus hudsonius | reverse complement strand
TTGAGACTGAGGCCACCCTGAGACTACATAGTGAATTTCAGGTCAGCCTGGGCTAGAGCAAGACTCTACTTTGGAGAGAGGGGGGGGAGGGGGAGAGGGAGGGGGAGGGAGAGAGGGAGGGAGGGAGAGAGAGGGAGAGAGAGAGAGAGAGAGAGAGAGAGAGAGCGCAAAATTGCTTCCAGAGTATGTGTCTAAGATGTGTATGAAGCATATGAATTCTGGGTTTGGATTTGAGTGCCATCCCCAGAGTAACTTACTGTGTGCTTACAGATGATTTCAAAATAAAATCAGAAATTATTAGAATCACAACCATTTCAAATAACAGATACCCAGAATTATTGAGAGAGGGGAGGTGTGTGTGTGTGTGTGTGTGTGTGTGTGTGTGTGTGTGTGTGTGTGTGTGTGTATTGGGAGAAAGGAGCATAGGCAGGAAGGGAAAGGGTGTTATTTTTTTAAGATTCTTAATATCATTAACATTTTTGTCACATTTGACCTCTAAGCAAGTATTAAAAGTAATCAATGAATGAAATCCTATATTTTAATACCTTTTACCAATATTTTCTGTTAGGTCTTTAAACATGAACTAGCTTACTTATTGGCTGGAATTCTTGGAGCTGCAATAGATTACTGGATCTTTCTTGGTCTTCAGATGGGTAGAAATGTGCTACGGCACATGTCGGATGACTTGGGAAGTTATATTTCCCTGTCGTGTGATGGTAAGTGTGTCTTTAAAGAAAAGTGATTGTGGAAATTAACTTTGGACTTCTTTATATATATTTTACTTATTTATTTGCAAGCAGAGAGTGAATGGGCATGCAAGGGCCTCCAGCCGCTGCAAACGAACTCCAGATGCATGTGCCATTTTGTGTATCTGGCTTTAGTGGGTATACTGGAGAATTGAACCCAGGTCATATAGGCATTACAGGCAAGTGCTTTAACCGCTGAGCTATCTCTCTAGTCCGTTGGGTTTCTTTTAAGTAGTTTGTATTCCTTAATATATTCAATGACGCTTTGCTTAAGGTAGTTTATATATATATATATATATATATATGTATGTATACATACAATATAATAAGGAAAAAAAACATTGCCTACAATGCTGTCGCACAAATAACTATTGTTAACTTTTAATGTCTTTCTAAGCATTTGTGTGTAGTTGGGCTTGTGCTGTATATGCAACTTTGTAATCTTGTTTTCCTCTGAGCATTACAGGAGCCTTCCTGCTAATGTGTTATTTAATATCTAAAATAATATTATATATTTTTTTTAATTTTTTTTTTTGAGGTAAGGTCTAGCTTTAGCCTAGGCTGACTGGGAATTCACTATGTAGTCTCAGGCTGGCCTCAAACTCATGTGACCTCCTATCTCTGCCCTCCCGAATGCTGGGACTAAAGGTGTGTACCACAGCTTAAAATAATATTTTGATGAGTTCATAAAATGTGAATATTTAAATGATACCATAGAAAACACTTCCAGGAAATAAATTATTATATAGTTTTATACATGACATTATTAGTGTTTTACAGATCCTATAACTGAAAATTACCAGCCTTGTTTTGCCTTCAGCAAACCTAAAATTAGTTTATTCCCATTTTGTTGATGTGGCATAATGCTTCAAGGCTATGGAGCATTGTGAGCTCATGGCAGGTCAACCTGATCTGCATAATGAGAACCTGCCATACACACAAAGGAATAATAAACAGATGCAAGAATCTGCCCTGTGAAAACATTTCTAATCCTTTAAGTGCAGTGGAAACTTTGACCAGCCTGATGTTTGTGCCTTCCCATCTCTTTCCTCTGTGAATACTTAATGGTCTTTAGAAACGAGATTCCTGAATCAGAATACTTGCCATAAAGCCCCCATAATAATTCCTTGTATTTGGTTGATATCACCGTTTGCAACGTTTTCCCCCATCTATCTTTTGCTGTATACTTTTTTTTTAGTATAATTTAAAAAAAAATCCTACTTTTTTATTGACTGGTATCTACCAATGAAGATGGATGAAGCAAATAGAAATTGTATCTTAATTTTCTTTTTTTTTTGCGTTCTTCCTTTGTCTTCTTTACTTTTAGTTTCCTCTAACAAATGGGATGGGGAGTCTTATTTAATGTGGTTATAGAAATCTTTTTTCAATACTCTTCTTATGAAAGGTTCTTCCCAGTTTTTTGGCTCTCCAGAATCCAGGCTTCCTTAAGACCTTCTATGTACACTCCCTAACTTCACACTAGTTTAGAAAGAGTCTGCCTCCCCTTCTCCCTTCTTCCTTTTCTTCTGCCCCTCTTTAACCTTAGCTTCAAAATCCTAAAATTAGCATAGTTTAAAATAAGTAAGCTTTCTGCAGTCCTCAAATATAAAAGTTTTGTATATACTATTAATATTTTGAATTAACCATCAATTTTGCCATACACGTGTTTCAGTGCATCCTGGTTTTATATAAAAGAGAAAGTTCTTGAAGTCTACTGTCAATCACTTTAATACTTTGGAGGAGATTTCAGAATAGGACTCCAGGTTATAACTGGGTTTAGGATTTATTCGATGATACCCTGTGCAAAGAGAGGTTTCTTTTTATACTACCAAAGTTAGAAGATTTTTATCTAAAGCATTTTATCTCCTTTCTTTTTTTCTCCTTTTCATTGAGCTGAGGGGGTGATTGCTGTTTCTTTTGTAGACCAGCTGTCTTTTGTTGAGTGGCTTTTTAACATTTCTTAGCTCAAATTCAATCTTCAGAACCCTTATCATTTCTTTCCCAGCATTCCTACTCGAGGTGGTTTAATTTTTTTTATTCCCTTTCAAAAAAAAAAAAAACAGAAGAATTCTGGCATTGTTTGCTAGAATGCAACAGAATTTGACTAGCAGAATTTCTTGGCTTTGTCTGATAATGAATCATCTTGGAGTTTGGAGACCTTTGATAGGATTAGCAATAGCTATTAGTGGTTTCTGATATAGTTACACGTGTTATTTCCAATGTGTAGTAATTGTCTTAAATGAAATATTATGGTACATGCATGAAATAAGGAGCCTGGCATTTAAGTGTTCTAAGTATTTTGCCTTCACTTCAGTGCTTCTTGGCACATTCTGAATGTGTCCTCAATTTTAAGCACGGTGCCTGTCACCCTCAGTTATGCTGTTTCCACCTGACAAATTTAAACCCAAGAAGTTTGAGCTTATGACTGATGAGCTGAAATACAACCTTAATGTTGCTATTATAATTTTGTGAGGCAGGAATACAGGTTTGGTTTCTAATATTAAAAGTCTAGATGAGATCTTAATTATGTCATTGTTGAATAACATTTTTATACCTTTCCTTACTCCTGTCAAAAGTCACATAAACATACGTGCCGAATATATTCACTGATTTTTTTTCTTTTACATTTCTTTGCCTTGCCTTATTCTTAACTCAGTTACTATCATTTGCTATTTTTAACTAAGTAAAATGATAGGCATGATATGGTTGTTTGATCACTTTCAGTTAATCATACTGATCCATCTTTCTCATTTAAGTTTAGCATAATTGTTACTTTACAATTGTTTTGTGAGAATGAAGGTGTTTAATATTTCAGAAGACAAGTAAAGTCCTTTCTTAATTTCATTAGAGTTCAGGCCTGTCAGCTTCACATGAAAGCCATGATTGTCCCCCTCTCCCCAATATTGTAATGAAATTATTATATTTCCTTAAGCTAGGGGTTAGCAAACTTCTCTTTCACATGAAATATCAATAGTAAATATTTTTTATGTTTTAGGTCCAATAGTCTTCTTAGCCACTCAGTACTTGTAGGAAAAAGCAACTATATACAATAGACAAACAGGAGTGGTTGTGTTCCAATAAACTCTATTCATAAAAGCCACAGTTTGGTAATCCTTGGTGTAAACTAATTTCTTTTAGTTTCACTATTGTATTGCTTTTTAATTTATCATCATCATGGAAAACAGAGTCTGATGGATAAGTAGAAGTTTGAGGCAATGAACAGAGAGTGTTCTTATTAGAAGACATTTGCCAAAACTGGAAGGTAGTAAAACAGCGAGGTCTTTATTGATAAGGACTTCTGGTATCTGACAGATAGTATCAATGGGAAGAATACTGGCAAAGAAAAGGTAAGGTAGTTTGTATAGGAACGTATAAGCCATGTTGAGGTTAGAAGTTATTTTGACATGAGAGTGACATAACCCGATCAAGGGTTTAAAAGCTTGTCAGGTTTTAGCTCTCTAATCTGAATTAATGTTCTGCATCATTACTTCATTTATCTGTTAAGTACTGAGTATTGATTCTGTGCTAGTTAGGGACACACATTTTATGAGGACTGCAAAAACAACTCTTCCCTTTAAGGTTTAATAGTCCAGGGGGGATATTCTCATGTTTTGTTGGTCTGTCATTTATTGCTCCCACTGCTATTTGCTTATATGAGAATCCATGATTGTTATACTGCAGAAGACAACAAAGACCCTCTGTCAAGCAAGGTGGAAGGTGAGGACTGACACCCAAAGTTGTTCTCAACCTCAATACTTGTACTGTGACCCACACACACTAAGGTCATGCATACACATAGATTAAAAACAGCAATAATACAATAAATAAGATTAAATACTGGTTTTCTAAATGAGCACCCTCATGAGGAGAAAATGGACAATGCTAATCAGAAGCATAGTGATAAAATGCTAAATAGTAGTATAATTATGTTACCTATTCTGTATATGTGTGACTTTTAAGACTTAATTGAAGTAATGAAATTAATGACTGCATTTGTTAGATTTTGTTCTATAAAAATTTTCTTTCTAAATTCAAGGAACAGCAATATTACATATTTTTGTGACTTAAATGTAGAGTAAAGGTTTATTGTGTAGACCTTGAGTAAAATCCACATAGGAAATACCCTGTAGAAAAACATTTCATAGGCTATAGCAATAACTACATTTTTCTTCTTTCGTTTTCACAGACTTTTCTTCACAGGAATTAGAAATTTTAATTTGCTCCTTTTCATCTTCCTGGCTTCAAATGTTTGTTGCAGAGGCAGTCTTTAAGAAGTTGTGCTTGCAAAGCTCCAGCAGTACTTCTGAGCCTCTCTCTCTCCAGAAAATAGTGAGCACCGCTCTTCTCATTCTTTAAGTTCTAAGAAGGGAGTTTACAAATTCAACATCAAATATTTTGAACTCTTTCTAGAAAGTGGATAGAATATGGGTCATGAATCTTTCCCAACCACTAAAGAGTTGGTATTTTTCTTTGTTTTTTTTTTGTTTCTTTGTTTGTTTTTGTTTTTAAAGGTAGGGTCTCACTCTAGCCCAGGCTGACCTGGAATTCACTCTGTGGTCTCAGGGTGGCCTCGAACTCATGGATATCCTTCTACCTCTGCCTCCCGAGTGCTGGGATTAAAGGCGTGTGCCACCACGCCCGGCAAAGTTTGTTTTATTTTTTTTTTTTTACCTCAAAAGTAAATTAGTAGAAATGTTGAATATTTTTAAGAATAAGTAAGGATTTATGAGAAATAAATTATGTAAGAATCTTTGTTTCATAGACACTTGCCATAATGAGAATATTTCAAAACTACATCCAAAAACTTCTATGTAGTATTTCATAGTGTTAAAAACCAGAATTTGCAAATGATATATTCTGAATATTCATTCATACAAACTGCGTTTGAGTCCATGTTTCCCATTTTGTCTTGCTCATCTTTTGATACTAAGATCTAGTAACTCTTAACAGCCTCTTTAGCAAATGAGAAATGTTTGTTTATCAGTAAAATTGGGCAGATTGTTTTGCAACAATACTTCCTCTTCATTCCACTTCTTTTGGACTTACTATCTGTTGAAGAAAGCCATTAGCACAATTGAATTGACAAAATATCCATTGAGCAAAAGTAAAATGTAAATCATAAATTGGGCAGAGGACTAATCCATAGAACTCTCCTAAATGAGCATCAAAATTGAATTAGAAAGTGTTTTCCAACAGGTATTCTCTTTCCTGTCTGCATGGTATTAACCAAGCACATCGAACCAGCTGCTTTAGTATTTTATCATGTCCCAGCAAGATAGTGTGGCAACCTACTAGTGAAATCATAAAAGCAACCTAATTTAATGGTGAAATAATGAAGTAATTTCTTTTTACTACTGTCATTGTAGTTGAGAAAGTAATATATCATTGTTTTGCAACAGATATATTCCTATTTACCAGCTTTGGGGAAAACTGGCATGCATGGGGCTGGCAAAGTACAGATTTCTAAGAAAATAGGTCAGCAGCCTTGCATTGAATCTCCGAGAGCATTACTAATGCTGAATGGTGATAAGCAGAAGCAAGTGGAAGGGCTGCCTGAGTTACCGTAAGTGATGCTGTTACTCCAGCTGGGCTTTGTTTTGGAGGACAGCTTGTTCTCTGAACCTTTCTTGAACTTGAGGTTATCAGGGCTATTTTCTGATTGGAAGAATCTCAGTTTTAGACCTGTAACCACACATGATCAGTATATTCCTCTTTCTGCTAAGTGCTTCTGAGAAGAAATAGAGTCTTCAAACTACTGTTAAATACAAATTTTGCTCTATGATCAAAATCACTGTTTTTCTCTAATATAAATGAGATTTTAGAATGCATGGTCATAATACACTCTAAATTATTGTACTACCTTTCCCAGAATGAGGAACTTTCTTGAATGTTGAATGGAGGCCTGCATTCTAATCTTAGCTTTTAGCTTTATGTACTTGACAAAATATGGTTTACTTGGCCCCCCTTTTTTTCCTTTTTATTAATAAGTAGAGGCTCTGGGCTCTGTATAAACAAGTCTTGTGTTGGCATTCCCCATTTCCCTCCTCCCTGCCCCCGTTTCACTGAGGGTCCTGCTCAATGGGACTGCCGGAATGCTCCATGGGCTGGAGGGCCATGTGTTGTACAAGCAGCAGACTTTTTTTTTTGCAGGGGTTGGGAGCATTGCCTCTGGACATTAGCCCCACCATGGCTCTTAAAATCTTTCTGTCCCCTCTTCCACAAAGTCCCCTAAGCCTTGGTGGGTGTGTTTTAAGTCTGCTTTAGTGTTGAGCTCTTAAGAGTCTTCGGGTTTCTACTTTCTACTTTTCTAGTTTTGAGTATCCTCAGAGTCTGCCTCCTTTAACCTTGAATGGGTTGTTGGACTTGCTGTGGAAGTAGCACTCCACTCATCTCACCACTTATGTGATTTCACCTGGGCCCTAGATGATGAATTAGGGGTGGCTCATCTCCTGCCTGGGAGTCAGCTGTCATTTCAGGTCTTCTTGGTAGAATTGGGTTGTCCCCTGTTCTTGCTGCCTTCTGCAAAATACAAACAGATTCTCCAAAGGAGAGTGTTATCAACATAGGTTAAATGGGACAAACATTCTTAATTTGGTGAGATTATACTGAATGTAGCCTCTCTTTAGGCCCACGGTTAGTGGGGGCTTCCACTTGGAGTCAGGATTCTTGGTCTCCATAGGAATTTGCCTTGGATCCCAGTTCCAGCTAAGGGTTCCTTGCCACTGAGCAGCTCTCTTAGCCAATCAGAGAGCTGTTGAGTAACCGCCTAAGTTCAGTGCCACTACTGTACTGATGGCACTTCTTGCCGTGGTGGTCTCTGTCACACAGCAGTGTCCCCTGCTTTCTCAAATCATCGCTGGCCAATTTCCCCTGTGCCTCTCTTAAAGTCCATAGTCTATCCTCATTACCTTCTTAGTGAACAGTTGGGGCATATAGGCTAATAAAGTTCAAGAGCATCCAAAATTGTCCTTGTATGGTTGGCATCTGTTTAAAGATTGGAAGGTACTACCATGAAGTGGGTTTAAATTAAAAGGAGGCTACATTTAAGAAATAAAAAATACTTACCATCTAATGTATGGTGGCATGCCTTACTGAAAATGAGCTTTTATTAGTCTTCTTTACTTTCAGAGAGCTGACCCTTACTAAATGTTCTTCATCATTGAAAAAGTTGAAGAAGAAATCAGAAGGAGAGTTGTCATGTTCAAAGGAGAATTGCCCCTCTTTACTTACAAAGATGAATTTTCACAAGACTAATCTAAAAGGTATTCCAAGTATTTGAATTAATTTATGCTAAGAACTTTTCACGGTTATAGTCAGTACTTGCATATTTCATACATTTGCCCTGACGAATGCTTAAGCTTAAATATTGGACTAGGTCCAGAAAATACCTTCCTGGGTAGCATATTATTTTCTTGAACTGTCATTTATACAAAGAAAATGATGATTTAATACTTGGTATACGAGTATTCTTTTTTTCTCTCCCACCTTTCCCAATGCTAAATAGTGTGTAGCACTCACTGAACTCATTCCAAACTTGCCCACCTTACTGTTCGGTTCCATGTCTACCTGTGTGTCCTAGGATCAGTGTCTTCTGATTTGAAAGTCTAATTCATTCATTGCTTTCAGTCCTAGACATTTTGTGAACAAAGAATGAGAGTAGGCTATATTACATTGCTGTGTTAAGCATATGGGCTCTTTTCTTCTAGGCACTGAGCCCAGACTATGAAATGTGTTTGGCTTTTGGTTCTAACTGTACTGGAACCTAAGTACCTACAGGATGGAATAACAAGAATAGCATGTAATTCACTCTAGTGTCTCTTGCTTAGATATTTCTTAACTTGCAAATATAAGTCATTTTTCAGAGTCATTACCTGGTTTATTAACTGTATCTCTTGTTACTAAGCTGTGCCTTGTTTTTAATACAAAGGCTAACATGACACCCATGGAAAGTCTTTCAACATAAGTTCATAATTGCATATCACAAATTCAAAATAACTGCCCATTTGGCTCAAAATAGGGAAAAAATATATTAGACTGGAATGTGGGAACTCAGATACTCACAAATCAGTATCTTTTTTTTTTGTTTTGTTGTTTCAGAAAGTAAAATGAATATGAATGACTTTAGGCTGAACAACAGAAGGAGCTGGGAGAGAGGAAGAAAATTGAGATATAGTAGAGCAAAACTTGAAAAGCTTTCTATGCATATGAAAGAAATGTTTTGGTAGAAGTCACAGAAATAATCTGTGAAACTGAGTACTATAAAATTTGCTTCTCTGTATTTTATAACAAGAAAGTTAGTATTTAATTGTTTCCTAAGCAGTTTTAAGTTTTCAACAATTTTTCCTTATCATATCATCACTTACATGTTAATAATCTTGATAATGAGATGGGAATAAATAATTTTGACTAGCAGCTAATTGCATTCTTCCTAGCAAAAATTTTGTCATTCTATTTGCTACTGTTTAGCTTTAAATGGTTCTAAGGATTCCTCTCCTCTCTCTCTCTCTCTCTCTTTTTTTCTGTGTGTGTGTGTGTGTGTGTGTGTGTGTGTGTGTGTGTGTGTGTGTGTGTAGTGTTTATATTAAGACTCTTCCATTTCTCCCTCTCTGAGCTGCTGTAGCCAAGCCAGCAGCCTATTGAGAAGCAGCAAACCATCTGTTAATGGATTTGAAGTTCTGAATTATACTTGAGTGTGTAGAGGCACTCGTGCTTAGCCAGAAACATTCATTTGAATTAAGCTATAAATGCTCTATAAGAAAGAGCCATACATTTAACGTAGGTTCATGAATAAATTTGAGAGGGCAATTGCACTCTAAAACTTTTATTGCTATAAAACCCAGTATTTTTGGTGTTCTCCGATCATTTGGGGGTTTTATAGCAGGATTGAAGCTTTAAACCTTGAACTAGAGGGAGACAATGCTGTGTTAAACCTTTTGCTGTAGAATTTCGTTGCTAAACTGCTGATAGACCAGAAGCTCTGTGGATGGGAGGCTTCTCCCCCCCCTTTTTTTTTTTTTAATATAAGGGATATTTATACCAGTCGAAAAGGAAAAATCAAATAAAATTTTGGCATGGAGCCAGACCTCCTAGTTCATGCCCTTTGATTATTTTCTTTAGTTGATACCTTGTCTTCTCTAGAATAATCTATTAATTTTTTATGGCAGGAGAAACAGCCCTGCATAGAGCGTGCATAAATAACCAAGTGGAGAAATTGATTTTTCTTCTCTCTTTGCCAGGAATAGACATCAATGTTAAAGGTAAGTTCTGAATCTTTGTGGTTTAATCCACTGTCTTACAATTTCTCATATAAAATAATCATATGTCACAATAAGAAAAATGATTTAAGTAAATTTACCTAAGAAACCTTTAAAATACTGCTATTTGCAAAATCAAGAAATTCATTATGTGATGATTTATATAGGTCATGGTGGAGAAACATTTCTGGTGTTAATATTTTGGTTATAACTCAACATTAATATTTTAAAGTTTTTAATTTTAATTTACTTTTTAAAGCAGGAATATTAGCCTTTTTTGTCAAAACTGGGTTGTTGTATTTGGTTTCTGTAAATGAAGCTCCAACAAAAGTAATTCTGATGGGAGACGGAGAGCATCAATACTTTGCAACCAAAAGTCCTACTTCTGCTGTTTTAAAACTTGCCTTGATTTTTAATTTAGACAATGCTGGCTGGACGCCTTTGCATGAAGCCTGTAACTATGGCAACACAGTGTGTGTCCAGGAAATTTTGCAACGTTGTCCAGAGGTAGATCTGCTCACTCAAGTGGACGGGGTGACTCCTTTGCATGATGCACTGTCAAACGGACATGTGGAAATTGGCAGGCTGCTGCTACAGCATGGGGGTGAGTGCGTTCATGCTAAACGCATTTTGAGAAATTAGCCCATGTGTTTGATGAATCCCTTGGAGGTAGATAGCACTTTACATTTAAAATCTGCAAGGAAAGATGCTTTGGTTTCGAATGAAGAAAAAGTAAGACAAAAATTCTCCTAGAACATAACCCCCTGGTATTAGTTGTGATAAGAAGCTTTTCTTAACACTTATTATACGTATGTGTTGTTAAACCTGTTAAAGCTCATGAGTGATAGGATGTTTTAATTGAATGTGTTGATTTTGAATATTAATCTTTGTACTTAACATATGCATTATCTTTGAACTCTGGTCACTTCTGTAATTTATTAATAAGTTCATCTAAATGGTACTTATTGATTACTTGGATTTTTCCATTCTTGTTTTAATTCCTATTTGTAACTGCTAACTGAATTTTATTTTTATCAGGCACTTTTTTGTATATTGTTGAAACAATATCCTAGAATATTTTTCTTGATTCACATTTTAAGTCAATTAAGCTAAAGTAGGAAGATTTCCAAATGGTGTAATAACTGGTATGCAATGATTTGGTGAAGAAGGTAACTTAAGCTTAATATTCATCTGGGTTTTTTTTTTTTTTTGGTGGATTTTTGAATTTTGCCTTCAGCAAGTCTCTTTCTTTTCAGTGACATTCCAGTATGTGAACTGAATATTATAAATTTTACATCAAAATATCTAACTAATTTGAAATTTTCTTAAAAAAAAACTGATGACTAGCTGTAATACAAATAGAAAGATTGCATAAACCTTCTGTTGGTTTTATTCATGCTAATTTTATCTTAGAATTGACATGATTTTATCTTATAATTAAAGCATTGCATTCTGCATAAAAACAAAAGGCATATTCTCTACATGCTTTTTTTGCTGTATATGCATTTAGAAACGTTGTATAAAGCACATGATAGCTTAAAACATGAAGACACTTTGATATTTATAGGTTTCTCCTGCCCCCTAAAGGCCTAAGTGTGTCTGTTTTACTAACGCCATTTCAGAATGAATATACTTTTTAGTTCTTCTTTTTGCTTTATTTAATATTTGTTTACTAAACATAATGTTCTACCTCCTAAGTATTCTGTTTTTCTACTCAAAGTATCTGACATTTAAGCCAGATTTGGTCTTATAACAATTAGTGTATTAAATCTAGTTCATCGGTATACTATAGTATTAGGCCTACCAATGTGAATTTTACTAGTGAAGAGTAGTAAATGAATAAATTCCTTGATAATGACAAGGAAATCTATGTGTGCTTGCATTTATCAATCTTTTGGCAAACATACCTATTTTTGTCTTATCCAGTTATATCCTGTCACATGGGTTGACATCATAACTATGTTACCTATTCATTGTGAGTTACTTAGTCTTAAGAGCATATTTATATTTCTAAAACTTGTTTACTTTTGATAACACTTTTATCTTTTTAAAGGCAGTAATAACTTGGAGCACTTTTGCTTTGTTTCAAATATTAACACAGACGTAGCCTAATTTTGATTTAGAATTCTTTTTCCAATCAATGTTACATCAGTCATATCATCTGTGTTTGATTGTCTACATTAAATATATTTTTATCTAGGCCACTGTGTATGTGTGGTCATAGTTATTAAGAATTTTAGTTTTTATAATCCTTTTCTGACAATATGATCTATATTATAATAATAGGACTTTCGTATTATGTCTGCTGGCACTAAAGCTTCATCTCACTTAACAGTTTATTATGGTCAAGTACATAAAGAATTAAAAAAAAACTTGATTGAATAAGGTACAATATAGCTATACTCTGTTGTGTGACTCAGTCTGTGTGATTGTTATTTTGTCCTTCTCATATCATCCATTAATACCTAGGGGACAAACTACCTTCAGTACTTGTCAACTATGGAAATAGATGAGTTTTGCTTAGATAGATGGATGAGCTCTGAGTTTGATTCAGAAGAATTACTGTTGAAATTTTTGTGAATCCCCTACCTATACTAAATTAACCCTAAGTTAGGATAATGAAAATCGTAGTGTCTGTGCAAAGTTTTCTGTCTTCATACTACCAGGTTGCTTCTCAGTAGTGGAAAAGGGAATTTTTTTTTTTTTTATGATGAAACAATCACCTTAAGACTTACATAGAGATAATTTCTTCTGGACGCACTGAAATTTTTAAGATGATAACTGATAACCTTTTATAAAAGCGTTTGCCATTTATCATCATATATGTTATTTAACTAGAGTCATTAGGCAGTTGACTAGGATCTTAGTTTTTGTAACTGCACTCAGTCAATATGTATACAGCCACTTAATTATATCAATAAGAATTAGTAGCAAATATAATATAAACAGTGCATGTGGTCTGGGGAGGGGGATAACAAAACAGCTATTTAGTTGCCAAAATTAAAATGTTTTCTTATTAATGTTTTGTGTTCTCTTTTTTTCCACAGGCCCAGTGCTTTTACAGCAGAGAAACTCTAAGGGGGAATTGCCCCTGGATTACGTGGTATCACCTCAAATCAAGGAAGAACTGTTTGCTATTACCAATATAGAAGATACAGTGGACAACTTTCATGCTCAGATGGAGAAATTTTTTTATCAGCAGCAACTTGAATTTGGTTCATTTTTACTTAGCAGGATCTTGTTAAATTTTTGTTCCATTTTTGATTTATCTTCAGAGCTAATTTTAGCTTTCAAAGGGTTAACTCATTTAAATGAGCTGCTTATAGCTTGTAAAACTTATAAAGAAACCACCAGTGTTCATACTGATTGGTTATTGGATCTTTATGCTAGAAATATAAAGACACTGCAGAAGCTCCCAACTATTCTTAAGGAACTGCCTGAGAATTTGAAAGTATGTCCCGGAGTACATACTGAGGCCTTACTGGTGACACTGGAAATGATGTGTCGGTCAGTCACAGAGTTTTCCTGACAATGCCAAGAAGCATGCATCATACTTGTAAACATGTTCCTCTCACTTTGTCATTTAGGATAGACCTCATAGATCACTGACAAGTACTAACTGATTTATTCACCAACAGACTTTGCAGCCTTACTAATATTTAAAAGTGCTTAAACTTCTACAGTACTGAAGTATGGTCTCTTTCCAGTATGACACCTTGATCAAAAGTTATAAATATTTGTTTCGGTTGGGTATAAACTTTGTTCATTAATCTTGAGTATTTTGTTCTAAAAATTATTTATGCTGTATATGTAAAATATTAACAAATATTTTTCAAATCAAAATGTTATGTTCTCTATTGTAAGTGTTCTAGGTCTTAAATCATGGCAAGGATACTCATACAAAAGTGCATCTCTACACTTGTAACTCCTGTTCCTCCCTTATACATTAATGACTAAAATACTGATTTTAATTTTATGTCTTTTTAAAATAAACATTTCTAAAATTTAAAGTAATATTTAATATTCTGTTGGTTTTAAAATTCAGTTATTATGAAAAACTTGACGAGTCAGTTCTGTTTTATTTTAGCAGCTCGTGTGCAAAGTGTGTCACTGCTCCATGTAATTAATATCCTTAGTGAAAACATTTTGCTGCATAAGTTTGATTAAATGTTAAGATTACATGTGGCACCTAAGTAATAGATTTGAGATTATCTAAAATTTTAATGTGCAGAATATATTTTCAGAATGGTAATGTTTTATTTTCAGTTTCTTCCTAATAGCAATTTATAGTCAAACTAAAAGACAGGGTGTGAATAACTACTTTTGAATTTGGAGTTGCTTCACTAGTGGGCATAAGTTACATTGTGATACAGCTGGGAAAGAATTACTAAAACTTGAGTTAGCTCTTATAACTGAGTACTAATCTCATAGCATTTAATCTGCTAAAGACTTCAACTCTATCCTACAAATGAGTCTTTTAACAAGTTACAAATGCTCGGTGTATTAGGCTCTGAATAAAACTCCCACACTTTTCTATCTTCAATTTTTTCATATACTATATTATTAGTGTACTATATTATTAGAATTATATTATTAGTATATTAATACTATATTATTAGAATTGTTAGTGTCCGTTTAACACTTCAAATACAACATGCAAACATGTTATTTAATCTGCCAACATATCAAAAAACAAGAGCTAGTGGAGACTAAGGATATTTAGGAAATAATGTGCTGTCCTAATGTCTGTTAAGAATGCTTCCATTACCAGGAGTTTGAGTCCAGCCTGAACTATAATGTAAGACCCTCTATAAAAAGAAACAAACAAAATAAACCAGGGGGATATCACTTTATCTTCCTTATGAAGACACCTGAGTTAATGTTGCTTGGTAAACTAACACAAACTTGAACCTGGGTTTTGATATTAGAAACAGGTTTAATTCTTTTTCTAGTTTGTTAACAGCGAAATTGTTTTCTGACTTTGTTTTTCTTGTCAAATGGAAATAACACCAGGTTTCCCTTTCATGAAAAAGAAAGCTAGCCTGTTTCTCTATTTGACACTTAATAAACTTTCTAGTTCTACCTCCTCTTCTGGTGATAATAAATTGCTTAAACATAAAAAATATGGCAATTGCTTATTGAGAGTAATTCTAAGATCAAAAAACATGTTATAAGGTAGAGTATTATACTACTAAGAAAAATAATTTCGTAAATTAGATGTCTATTAAGAAGTATTCTTTTTACTACAACTATTAGTGATATTTCATAATAGACTGGTCCATCTCCTGCCTTCTACAAGCCCTGGTGACATGTATTATGAACCAATCAGGTGCCAGTGAAATCTCTGCCTATTGGAAGGTATTGTTTCATACATTGAAAGTCTAGCATTACAAATACAGGTCACTTAGTTGTGTGTGTCCTCATTAACAATACGAGCATATGAAATGAAACAG
>PVHP010041367.1:0-15499 GCA_004024765.1 Zapus hudsonius | reverse complement strand
AAGGTTATTTTAAAAATCTACTGCTTTATTGTTTGTTTATGAAGCTTATTAGTGTTTTGCTTTCCACTTGAAACCTGTGTTTTTATGTTTATGTTGACTACATCTATTTTTATAATTGTCATCATGTTATCATGTAAGCTATAAATAAATTACAATGAAGTGTTCCAACAAGATATCTTTGTAGACACACCCTCACTTAAGCATGGGTAATGGTATTAAGCTAGGCTTTATTAATCTGGCAATAATTTTAAGAAATAGTCATACAACTTAGTAAATCAGAGGATGAGAATGAGGTTGATGGAACACACAGGAGAACCTGATAGAAGGGGAATTAATGTCTGTGATGAATGTTACAAGGTAAATAGTATTATCTGGATAGATTTCTTCAAGAAGCAGACTTTGGAGCAATAAAGATGGAACTCAGTTGTAGAACCTTTTCTTAGCATGCACAAGACCGAGAGTCTGACACTTAGCACCACATCAAGAAACATTTAGATAAAGATATGAAAGAGCGAGGAATTTTATGTTGTTAATATCAGAACATAATTATCTCAAGCAAAACAGTCATCAAGTGCTGGGAACATGGCTCACCATACTCAGTTAGTAAGTGGATGTCTCTAGGATTAGACTTAGCTATGTAGATACCAATGACCTCATGCCTTTGTGAACATCTTGAAGCATTTGCAAAGGTGTGGATATTGACGTTTGGTTTTCATAACTCTGTGTGAAAGAAGACTGTACTTTACAGTACAAGATGTTTAGAGTGATCATCCCAGTTCTCTAATTAAGATCTTCTCATAGCATCTAACTGATAAAGACCTAAAAGTCTCTAGATATTAACAAATATCCTTTTGGCAAAGAAAAAATTATTATTATACTTCATATTTTCCACCCCACCAACAAAGACTATCTATTGCATTCATAACCCCATTGTGAATACCAGTAATCTGCCTGAGGGGACCCCTAGGGGAAATGGGGGTAGAAAAGAGGGAATATAAGTGAATAACACAATGGAAATGGGACCAACACATGATTCGTCCATACAATAAATCTCTCTCTCTCTCTCTCTCTCTCTCTCTCTCTCTCTCTCTCTCTCTCTCCTTTTCAGAGTTAGGGTCTCTATCTAGGCCAGGCTGACCTGGAATTCACTATGTAATCTAAGGGTGGCCTCAAACTCATGGACTCATGGTTATCACCCTACCTCTGCCTTCCCAGTGCTGGGATCAAAGGACTGCACAGCCAATGGCAATTTTGGAATCGGAACCTTGTTGGGGTGTGTTCCTAGGGGAAGGTTTATGGGATTTATTGCCTGCTTCCCCTTTCCAGTGTTTCACACACTCTACTGTTCCTGTTGTTCACCTGCTGTTGGTCAGGAGGTGATGTCCAACCCTCTGTTCATGCCATCGCTTTTCCTGTAATCATGGAGTTTCCCCTCATCTCTAAGCCAAAATAAACCCTTTCTGCTATAAGCTGGTTTGGTCTTATTCTTTCTGGAAGCAATGAGAAGTTAAGTATGACACCTTGTAACTAGACACTGCTCAAAGAGGGCTGAAAGAGTGTAAAAGTTAAACAGTGTCCTCTTTCACATTTATGGTTTTACCACTTGTGAATAGGACTTTGCTTGAAATAGAATTATTGTCTCTTTTTTAAGTTAAAATGATGTCACATTGGATGTGAGTGAGCTCTAATTACAATCACTCTTGAACTTAGAGAAAAGAGGGGCTTTTGAATTCAGTGACTGGGAGAAAACATGGTGAAGAGAAGACTGTCTTACCTGTACAGGTAGAGATTAGCATAGCTCAAGTACAGGGCAAGGGATACAAAAGACAGGTGACAGACACAAGAAGCTGTGAGGAAAATGAGAACCCATCTTTCCTAGTTTTCAGAAAGATAAAATATCTGCTTTTAGCTTGGTTTTGGAATTCAGCTCAAAGATTATGGTAGCATAGATTGATCCTGTTTTATTCCTAATTGTAGTAACACGTTTATTTAACCATATGAAAATAATGATGGAACTATTCTTGTGTGTTCTTAAGTAAAAGTAGCTCACGTGATCTAGGGTCTGGTTCAATCATGTGGATGCAACATCTATAGCAACAGCTTAGAGACGGGAATGTGAATCAGAAAACTCAATGGAGAGGCTAGAGAGATGGCTCGGTAGTTAAAATGTTTGCCTGCAAAGCCTAACAACCCTGGTTTAAGTCCCTAGTACCCACATAAACCAGATGCACAAAGTGGCACATTCATCTGGAGTTCATTTGCAGTAGTTGGAAGTTCTGTCTCTGTCTTTCTCTCTCTTTCTCTGCTTTCATATAAATAAAACAGTCAAAAAACAAAACTAGCTGTGCGTGGTGGTGCACACCTTTAATCCCAGAACTAAGGAGGCAGAAGTAAAAGGATCACTATGAGTTCAAGGTCAGCCAGGGCTACATAGTGAATTCCAGGTCAGCCTGAGCTAGAGACCTATCTCAAAGGACTAATACAAACAGCCCATGGAGGAAGATAGCCAACTGATCAGGGATGGGGAGGGGAGGAATTGGGGAATTCAGGATAACAACTCATGGTTTGCCCACTAAATAATGTAAATCATTATGGACAATAAATATATATTTAAAAAAAACAAACCCTAATTAGAATGCCTATGTAAATATGAAGAGAGAGAAGGATGTAGCCTGTCCTATAGAAGTGACAGTGAAGATGACAAGATACAGTTAGACCCTCCACATATTATACAAATAAATTTACAAGATTTGTCTATGAATTACATGTGAAAATGGATTTTTTTGAAAGAGAGCCAGTAAGAATACCTTAAACATGGCTTCTTAGCAAGAAGGACAAAAAATATTTTGACATCTGGAGTTAAGATTAGCCACTTGATAATATTAGGAATGATGTATTCATGAGATCTTCACTTAGAGAAATTGAGTAGAGAGTTTGCTCTATGAATCAGAAGCTCCAGGTCAGGTAATGTTAGGTGGGTTAGAAAGCTTAGGGAGTGTTTAGGTAGAAAAAGAATTCAAACAGCAATGTGAAGATACCCGTAGTAACAAAAAAAAAAATACTAAGTGATGAAGAAAAAATGGTGTCAATAAGGAGCTAGCAAATCAAGAGAGTTAATGTCTAGAAACCACCCTTTGGGTTACTGCCTTTTCATGGAAATCCTACTGCAAATTTATTTTAAAGTTATATATATATGATTGTTTCACAAGTTGTATACTCAAAAAAAAAAAGGCTAGCAGTTATTCCTAAATCTGGGTGTAACAGGTCAACCATGTGCTAATTGGCTATAAATATAGACAAGTGCAAGGAACTTCATGTTTTCTTTTCTTTTTTTTTTTTTTACTTTGAATAGAAAGTTTCCATGTAGTTCAATTGGTTTATTTTGATATGCTTACTATCTTGCTTAGCTCAAAGGGATATCACAACATAAGAAGAATAGTACCAGATGATGTTATCAGAAACTTCCTCTGGCTGGATTTTTCCTTCTCTGTGGAAGGACAGATTTTGGCCAAAATATAGTAAAAAAAATTTATCCAGAGCAGGAAAAACATGATAAAAAGTAGATTAAAAAAATAAAAAGGAAATAACCCATGAAACAATTTTTGTGGATATGTTAGTTGTTTGTGTCCTTCAGGTAGAAGATCTAAATATCTATGAAAATAATTTTATTATATTTAGAAATTTTACAAGCATTCTGATTTCTGTTTGACCTGGGAGATATCTTTGTGATCAGTTATGTTCCAGCATGAAAGGAAAAAGACTACAAGATGTAGAATAAAGCATGTTTTTTTTAAGTAAATCCATTATAACAACACATAGAAACCAGAGAATTCAAAAGTAATGATACAGAACTTATAGTCATTAAAACAGTTATCACTGCTAGGGCCACAGAACCAAGGAGGTTGGCTAGCAAACATCACAACTCTCCAAAGGAGATGAAGTCCACTTTTTTGAGACAGGCATTCTGTTGCATGGAGAATACAACCAGCTTGTAAGAATTTCACAAGGAGAAAACTACATGTTCTGAATTTCCTAGTCTATCTGGTCTTCATCTGAAAAACCATTATCAGATGTATAAAAAGTGATGTTTTAATGTAATTCAGGTAGGTCCCATCACCCTGCCTTCCAAGGAAGTGAGAGAGAAATGAGAAAAGTAACCAACAAAGTGATTAAGGATGCTGCCCAACACACTGGATTTCTTCCAATGAGGTCTACTTTCATCCCATTTCATATCTCTTCTGAAGGAATTTTCCACATGAGGTGAAGAGACTTCTCTTTGCCATTGAAAGTCAGACTGGACTAACTGAATAAACTCTTTAACCACTTAATATTAGCACTACGCAATAGACAATATTTTCCCCCTCAGTTCATGGCATATAAGGCCTCAGTAATCTCTTGCTTGTGAACCAAGGGATCGTTACAAAAAGAAGCAATTTTATTAATAGTAATGAAACTCATTTAACAGAAATGTGATTACAGGAACAGAATTCTCAGACGGCATGACCAATTTAAAGAACATGAAAGCCATATATGTGACAGGTAGAAGGGGTATTTTTGAGAATTTCTTATATTGAAATTGACTGATACACCTCCAAAGCAAAGTCCAATATCCCAAGAACAGTGCTGTCTGAAGATTCCATTGCTGTTGCAATCCCATGCTGCCAACAGGCTCCATCTATCTTAGTTTCAGTACTAGCAAAATAGGAAAGTCAATGTTCACTTTTAAGAGCCATAAGGTTCATGAATACATTCCTGGAACATCCCTGCCATCTTTATAGGGTTTAAAATTTATTGCGATTTTTAAGTGCAATCATAACTTTTCAGAGTAGTCTCAGTCAGTGTTTTTTTTTTTTTTTTTTTTTTAATATATATTTATTGTCCATAATGAGTTACATTATTTAGTGGGCAAACCATGCGTTGTTATCCCGAATTCCCCAATTCCCCCCTCCCCATAACATTCTATACAAAATGTCTAAGTGAACAATAGAGCCTTATTGGTAGCCCTTCCTTCAGAGGCGCGTCACTTGAGCTTGGAAACCATTATTCATGCTGGTGACATTCTGATAACATGCGGCATGATTTCTTATGGAATGAGCTACCTAGCAGCCTAGACTAAGTGAGAGAAAGGAATTAAATTAAAGGTTAATGCCATTTTTTATAGCAAGTTGTTACTTTTAAGAAGATGTAAAAAAGGTGGCCTTCAAAGGCTGGCATATTTATTAGTCCTGGAGACAGCAGAAAGCAGCAGGCACAATGTCAAGGTGGGGTGCTTCCTCCCAGGAAGAGGTGTCACTAGGTTCATCATGTTACACAGCCTTTTCTATTGAAGCTCTTTGTTTCTGTGCCATCTAATGGCTTGAATTTTAGTGCAATCTTATTTTTAGCAGGAAGTCAAATTTTAAAATTGTGATAAAGACATAATGGTAAGATAAAAATACAGCCCTGATGATGAACAACGCATGTTTCTTAACCAAAAATCAGGCAAGTGACCTCAGTGAGCAAATCTCCATGCCAGTATTCAATAAAAGTGGGAGCTTCTATTATTCGTGGGAAAACCAAAGAAATTATTCACATCTCATAAATAACCCAGGGGCTTAAAGCAGAAATCACTTTCTTTTCAGAAGTTGCTCTGTTCTGAGCCAGGAAATGATAGCTATTCTCGGCTAATAACTGGCTTTCTTGGGATCCATTTCTTTGTCCCAGTTGTTCACAGTTAAACATTGGTCAGGAAGGATGTGAATACCAACAAACAACCTAACAGAACTTGATAGAGCTAGAGAATTTCCAGCATCTAATCCATATGTTTGCTAGAATAAAGGGGGAAAACATAAAATTGTCACTTTAATTCCTCAAACTTAATATTATCTTGGAAAAATCAAAATGAATACTTTTGGGAACCTCAAAAATATCATTGATACATGTGTGAAAAAATGGCTGGCACATGACAATTTTTTTGAACTATAAGTTTAACTTATTGGTTAGAGCACACAGCCAATTGCTTTGGTTTTGCTGTGAATGTTTCTGGGATAATAAATATAATCCATATGAGCTGAAAAAAAAACTAGGCAAACTACTGATTTACCACTGATTTATATTCAGAAAAAAATTTGCTATGGTTTCACTTCCACATTGCTTCTGAAGATTTGCTTGGGATATAGTATGTGCCTCCAACATGCTGGTTTTTTTTTTCATTAAATTAATGTCCAAAATGTATTTTTTTAAAAAAACATATCAAATTATTGAAACTTGAAATTAAATTGACTTAGGTTAAATTGTTGCCCTCATAAGAACATAAATGTGATAAATCTAACAGACATTTAGACTACATACATGCCTGTATTCTCATTTCTACTCTAGTTAGGATTTACTTTAATTTTATTATTTATTTATTTATTTATATGTTTGTTTGTTTTTATTTAGTTTATTTAGAGAATACTTTATTAGTTTCTGTAGTCATTCACAAGTAAATAAGACCTTACATATTAAATACAGTGCATTACACCTGTACAAATGGAAAAAAAAATAAGTTTAATATTTCTAGACCAATATGGCTTTTCATGTCTGTACAATGCCAACTCAGCATGGTAAACAGGGATAATTTTTCCAATGTTAAGAGCACAGCTAAAGTTTTCAAAGATTCATGTATATATATTTATATTTATATAAAATACCAATAATAACAGTATGTTACAAATCAATAACAGCATCAGCTTTTCCAGGTTCTGCAGTTGTCTGATTAAAATTGTAGTCATCCAGCATGCTCATAAAAAGATGCCAAAAACAAACTCCCAGAGAAGAGCCAAAGCTGAAAAGAATTAACCATCTATTAAATTACTACCATATAAATGATAACAGGCATAAAGAGAATATAGACATAAATATCTGCAGCATGAAGTCATGACAAGGAAAGCATCCTAGATTTCAAAAGTCATGTCTCCAACTACATTTACAAGTTTCATGTCTTTTTGTTTCTTTGTTTTGATTTTTTTATTTCTTTATTTTATTTTTGAGGCTGGGCCACACTAAACTCAAACTTACTATACAACCCAAGCTATTTAAAACTTATGGCTGTCCACATGCATTAGCCTGAGGCATTTTGTTCTTAATTATAAGTGTATTAGGCAAGCATAACTCATTCTTAGTATGAAGAGAGTCTTTGCTGCCTAGGTAGCCAGGCACCCACAGAAAAATTATTAACATAGAATTTTTCAGTAAAACATTCTTTGCAGAAACTGATATTGATTGACATACTCACATTTGAGGCCAGAGATCATGGACTTGTAGTGAAGGTCTCTGATTAGGTGTATAATTTTGCTTTTATGCAACTTTGTTAAGATATAATTCATATTTTATTAGCAAAACATTATAAAAATGCATTTTAGTATACTTATAGAGTTATATGACAAATTTCATCAAGTTTTAAGTCCTTTGCATCACCCCAAAAGTTACTTTACACTCATTAAAATTATTCTTCATTATTCATTGCCCAATGATTCTGGAAGAAAACAAATAAACAAACAACAAAAACAAAGGAAACTGTCATAGTCAGCTGTACACCTCTGGGTTGAGTCTCCAAACCAAGCACAATTTATGGGAGGAAGTTCCATGATAGCAAAACAGGCTGGTCCCCTTTCACAAGTCCAAGCAGAGAGAGAAAACCATTACCAGCATCAAACACACAACAGCAAATAGGCAGGGGGACAGTGAGAGAAATTTCTGTCTCCTTCATATAGCCTTAGTGTGGGACCTTACAACCCTTCCCCAGACTTAATGGCTTCCTGAGTCTCTGGAATTTCTTTCCTGCACTGCGCACACAGGAAAGGATGTTTACTTCTAGCTCCTTTGAGCTTCTTTATATCCTGCCCCTACTGAGAGGATGCCTTCCTGTGAACATCCTCAGAGACCCACTCCAGATTACTAATAAGGTCAAGTTGACAACAAAGCTGTTTCTGGCAGTTGGCATATTCTGAATGTTCTGACAATTGGTGTCATACATAAGTTATGCAGTTTTGGTGACTGCCTGTCACCCCTGACATGAAACATGTCTTCCCAAATTCATCCATGTGTTTCATATATGAATGGAAATATCTTTTTATGTCCTATTTTATAGAATAGACTCTGTGTGTGTGTGTGTGTGTGTGTGTGTGTGTGTGTGTTTAATCTGTGTGTCATGTGTGTGCTGTGTATAGTGTGTGTGTCTATGTACTCAGTTCTGGTAAATTCTGCACACAGCCGCACAGGCCATAGGATAACACTCCTCCCTCCATTGTTCATCTGAATTCATCCTGGAGAAAGAGTCTCTCACTGATTTCGGAGCTGTATGTGTGAGCTCTAGAGATTCTCTTGTTGTTGATCTCCACAAGACTGGGGATTGCAGACTTCTGTATGTATATATCCATACAATCTCATTACCCAAAGAAATTTCAACCTCTAGACCCTTGACTTTCAGTGATAGAATGTTTGGGAACACTGAAAGAGACATTAAAATGAGGTTTTATTTTTAAAAACAATTTATTAAAATTGAAAATATAAGGAATATATATATGTATATACAATCATATATGTAATTTAAAATATATACATATATGTCAAACAACTTTATTACAAATAATGATGTACTAACAAATTTTCATTGAAAGAACCACAATGGTTTTAGGATTAGGAATTCTTTGTTTTCCCATACACTTGGACCCCAGAACAGGAGGCACTAATTGTTCCTATCTGATATGTGGACCCTTGGGATCTAGGGCACAATTTTTACATAGCTGGATCTGTGGTTTTGCTAAGTGAAGGCATCTTCTTTCACTCATTCCATCTGGAAAGAGTTGTCCTATTCAGTGTTTTAAACAGCCTGTCAAGCACAACTTGTGTTTGGCATAAACTTGAACTTCTGATGGTGACAAGATAACAGAGAAACACATTTTATCTGATCAGGACACTGACACACCTGAGCTCTGCTATTTGACGCAGAGATATGGGGAATAGAGAGAGGCAAATCAATGTTTTCACAGAATGCTTACTCTAAGTAAATAAACCTTTATCCCTTTTCCCCCAGCAGAGAACCGCCAGGGAGAACTCCAAACAGGGGACTCAGGCACTGCCTTTTCAAGTGACATCATATATACTCAATTTGGCTCCCACGATGAGTCTGTTTTTCAGTATATTTAAGCAAAATGTGTAGCTTATTTATCAAAAAGCTAAAATCTATAACAGTCCTTCAGATGTTTCAATAAACTTATGAAAAACTACTCTTCTAAAAGGAACTCAAGTCATAATTTATTTTCCTCATGGCTTGAAGGATGTTTAAATCACACTTGTGGCTTGGGTCTGTCTTAGAGTCTGCAAATATTCCCATTTTCCTTGACACTTTGATTACCTTAGAGAAAACATTCTTTTGACTAGATAAATAACTAGAGGTAGAGAAAGAAAATTCTAATTCAAAAAGAGAATATAAATTTGGAGGTATCATCCTCCAATTCCTAAATATGAATGAAGTTAATTTAAGTGACATGTATTCTGTCATGTTTAGAAGATATATTGTAATTAGTATAGTATGTATCATACTGAGAAGCCAATTATGATACTCTAAGGTCATGCCATTGGTTTTACCTAAAGTAACAGGAATGCTCAGTTAATTAAGTTTCCTTTATTGTAACAAAAATTGTATCAGAATATAGAAAGATTTTAGAATGCTAAAAGGTCAATCTACTGTACAAATAAAATGAACACAAGTGTTTTATGAGGTATTGGCAAGAATAACATCAGAGCATAATCATTCTCTATGCCTGCTCCTCTATTGTGGATATTTTAAAATCCACATTTTAATCAGGGAAAGCAGCCCATACACAGTTTCTAAGTTTAGGAGAATCTCACCATGGGTGTATTAGAAGTCCATTGGTAGCTCAGCTTCAGGTTTGGTTTGAATTAGTGACACCTGTACTGGTTCTAAGGACTGCCAAGTGGAGAAAGGTTTCAGGCTTCTCCATGACACACTCAGTTTGATGAAGCATTTCATCCTTTATTTTCTAGCTCATAGGATGGAGTATATGCTATGCTATGCTGTCATGAAGTTATCACCAATGAAAGACCCAAGCCCTAGTGAGTAAATCCCTACATGGAAGAGGATGAAGGGAGGAGCACACACCCTCATAAGCATCATAGTCACATTTGTTCTTAAATCAACTCTTGTAATCAAGCAAGAAATATGTAAGAGGTAGTTACCATTGACCATACTTTCTAAGTTAAGTAAAAATTGATTCATGACCAGAAATTGAGGCAGTTGAGCAAACAATTTTTTTTCAAAGCATTCAGAATTATTACAAAGATGAGGGTCAATATTTTCATTCATGTGTTCAGTGATAGCTTGAATGTTGGGAGGATTTTTGTACAAGCCTGAAAAATTTAATAGAATTATAATTGGGTAGGCTGCCACTAATATCCATAATACTTGAGTGTGTCTGTTAGAGTGACCGCACCTTAAACGGTCTGCTTAGATCTGAATAACAACAACAATGTGAGTGTCTTATAAACGGTTGCACACAACAAATTCTATTTTTGTTTTGTCCCACTTAATCCCTTTCTGGACTAATGACTCCATTTGATTGCAAGGGAAATATTATCCTTTGTAGAAAATTAAACCATGCATTGTCCTTACCTCATGCAACCAATGTGATTATAATTCCCTTAAAGCGCATGTAGTATGCCTTTTCCATTCATTAATTACATACACAAAAAATAACCATGTTGTCACCTACCTAGTTCCTTAAAGGCATGCTTCCTAAAGTTATGTGAATTATCCACTGCTGTATAACTTTCCTAAAACCTATGTCTACTTTCACCATCCTCACTGAAATCTCAGGTAGGAATGGAAACTCTTTCCAGAGATCTCGTCTTTTCATGACAGATGACATATATGGTTGCTAATTTACAGGTCTGGGTGATAAGTTTTCTATTCAACAATTAGACTTATTATGTAATGTGGGCTTTCTTTCCCTAAGTTTTGACTGTTTTCACGGTTGTTGTAGTCAGCCACAGGCTGCTGGGATGAATCTTCAAACCAGGCACAGTTTTGGGGAGGAAAGTATTTATTGAAGTAACAGATCCAGGGGAAGTTAAGGAAAGGCTGGCCTCCTTTCACAGATCCAAGCAGAGACAGAGGCCCAGCACCTCCGGAAGCCAGCAAGCACACTCTCACACACTGAGACTCACAAAACAACAGAAATGCAAGATTTGGGTTCCAGCTGCTATTTTGCATATGTACTCTATAATTTTGCATCCAATTTAGAAATACCTCAGGACCAGACCCCATTAGGCCAGGCCAAAGTAATACCTCCTCCAGCGAGAAGGCAGGAGACAATTTACAATTATAATAAACACAATTGTAATAAATTCTATTGGGGGGACATCATTTCAAACAATCACAGTTGTAATGTTGAATGAAAAAAATGGAGTCACTTTAAGTGTTGTTCATTTATGGTGTTGCTCTCTACTTGGTAAGCTAATGCTTCTAAGTTGAAGCATTGTTTCTTGGAGAGAAGACTGGAGCACACCAATCTCAGCAAGCTAAGGAAATATAGGAAGTTTAGAAAAGAAGACTCAAGCAAGCTCAGGAGGTTGAGAGACACATGACACACTCTCCAAGGCAGTTGCTTAGGAAGAGGAGTTTCTTCAGTGGCTCTCCCTACAGGTTGGGCAGAGAACTCCATGCATACATTTTTTCTTGAGCCCTTGCCCAAGCAGGGATGGGCTATTATGATGAGATAAATGCCTTTGAGCCATCTAACACTAGAAAACTCAGTGGTTCACCAAACTAATCTTGGGTGGCATATTGCTTTGGTTGGTCATTGGTGCTCTACTATGGATAAACATGCATTTGTACATAATTGTCATTGGAAAAGTCACAGAACACATTAATTTCCCAGTGATCAACATAACTGAAAGTGAGTTGAATAGGAACCATTGTTTGGCCTATATAATGGACTACATTATAGCAAAATGAGTGTGAGTTCACTGCCCCCCCCCCTTATTCATTGTTATATTCTGCAGACATTTGTTGGCCTCAGATGGCCAGTATAGTATGAGGTGAGAATATACCAGAGCTCTGAAGTTCTGTGAGACAAAAGAAGGATTTGCTTTAACTGTTGTAAGGAAGTTAGGAAAATATGAGGCTGGAGGATACCTGGGGAGGATTATCTGAACTTCCTATAACCCATTATAAATGTGTGAGTTGCTAGGTGCTTATAATTTACATGTCTAATGTCACGTACACATCTCTGTGCCCTACTATAAAATCTCTTTGTAACGGGGGTTCAGGACCAAGATTTCTCTAAGCTTGGACCCTCCCCCCCTCAGCCCGGGTGTAAATAAACTCCCCTCTCCTCTTGCTGTGAAGGCTTTGTCTGTTTGTCCCTGAGTATTTCTACAACAACTATATGATATGTGATAGGCTGTGATCCATCTGAGGGTGGATTGATCAAGGGGTGAAACCCTTTATGAAAATATTTTCTCATGAAGTATTTATTGTTGTTGGTATTTTGTCTGGATCCATTGTTTCCAGACCCTTGGTTCAACAAATTGAGAAAGTTCACACAAATAGCAAAATCAAAAAGGATTTTATGTAAAGCAAACATTTGGTATTGCTACACTGCAGGGGACAAGCAGGCAGAGGTTCAATATCCCCAAGTTACTGTGGGACCTTGCTCACATGGTTCTAGGAGGAGAACATAGTCCTTAGGGCTGATGGAGGGCTGGTTTTCCATTTTGGTTCACAGGTTTGGCTTATGTTGACCTTCATTTAATATGACTATTCTTTTCCATTCATTCATATGAATGAATGATTTGAGTCAAGTCTTGCTAAGGCATAGGAGGAAAATAGGCAATTTTCTCTAAAAGTTCATTCTCGGTGCAAAGTTTATTTTACCACTCAAGCAACTAACACCTGTTCGGGCTGAATTGGGTCATTTCCTGTAATTCCAGGATATGTTCCAGAATGTGTTTGTGACCACAAACTAACCACAAAATGGGAATTCCTAGGGAGATGCTAAGGAATCTTTAGTATAGCATTGGAACTGGCTGGTTTTGAATGGGGAATTTGTTCATGGCTCTGCAGGTAGGTTCCCAGGTTGCTGAAATATCCATGCAAACTCCCTGCCATTCCTCAAAAGATGGAAGACAAATCGATACAACTTTAAAAAAGTTTTGTCTATCCTGGGGATGACTACTTATATTCCTGCTCTGTGTACTTATTTCCTGTGCAAGAGAGCATCCTGGGAGTATGGGGACTTCTTGCCCTGATCTGGGTGGTTTCAGCAGCCACGTGCAGCTGATGGATATGATGCTGGCCCAAAGTGTGTTAGAATGGTGAAGCTAACAGGAGCCAGAGACAAGGAAGGCAATACCTTGGCCCTGTCTCCCCTTGGCCGCATCTTGGTGGAGCTCAAACACCACACACCCATCTCAGTCCAGAGAGATGGACAGCAACCACACAGTAGAAGGTAGAATGACTCAGAAACAATGACTGGTGGTGCCTTCTCTCCTTGATGCTATAGGTAATATACCAAGTTCCTTCGAATTTAGTGAAGTAACTCTCATAAGCTCATTTGTGCACAAATTTGGACTACTGTTGTCATCCTTTTTCTTTTCTTTCTCTTTTTTGTCTCTTGTCTGTGATTAATAGATATAATAGACATTTGTTCATATCACTCAGGAAAAGTCACAAAACACTATGTTTACAGTTGAACCAGGAATTGGGCAGTTAATTTTTGACTACATGAGAAAGAAAAAGTACAGGACAGTTAGAAGTGGAGAAGGCAATTTAGTTATAAAAATTCTTGGCCATTTATATCCTTCCAGAAGTGGTCAGCTCATTATGAAATGTATTTGTTTTTAAATTAATAAAACGTGTCTCCTTTGTAATTAGTGAATATCATGTATGGTGAAACTTGTGGTGGTTTCTTTTTTATACATATGCTTTATTTATTAGCAAAGAGATAAAGAGAGAGAAAAAGGTTATGGGTGTGCCAAGAACTCTTTCCATTGCAAATAAACTTCACATAAATATGTCCCTTTGTGTGTTGCGGTTTTCACGGGTACTGGAGTGTCAAACCAAGACCAGAGGACTTTGCTTTAACCATGGAGCCATCTCGCCAGCCAGTTTCACTCTGTCATTTTCATTATTATCCTTTGGCAATTATCACCTGAGTGTGCAAAATTTTGCATACATTTTGCACTTGGGAAATTGAAATATCATCGTGGCTATTTCAGTGACCTAATATGTCTATCCAGATATCAGTAATAATTATGACTTTTACTTAAGTATATTTTATATCACGAAAACTAAAATATTTTCAGCTGTAGCAGAAGACTGACGTGCTCATAAAAAGCTGGATCATTCCAAGGTAAGTTAGTATATTTTTAATCATTTCTAACACATGTGGAAAGGCAGCGTTATATTGGAAATGAGTTTAATCTAAATAGGCTATGGTTTATGAACACTCCCAAAGCCAAACACAGCATAATGAAACTTCATTTCCATGTGCTCCCATTTCATATTTCCTAACATTTACCAGTTGTTGATTGGATTTATATAGCACCTATTATCCAAACAGCTCAAGACATTGTTTAGAGAATATTATACCAGGGTTCTTCATATGAACTTCTGGGAGGACTGTGACAATAGGAGCAAACTGTCAATAAACCACATGCACAAAACTCCATCTGGGATATTTAAGGCAATCTGTCTCATGAAAATGATTTTGGCTCTATATCCAAAGGTAATGATTATTCCTTCAAACTAGACTATGAACTCCAATCATCAGTACAAGTATAGGAGCACTGGTTTACTTGGGTTTTTAGATTTCATTGATTTCCCTTGCACTCAATAATAAAAACAAGTTTATTTTGATAAGAGAAAAAAACATATGCAAAGAGAATATTCTGTGTCTATCTTATCACAAACACTATATTATATGTTATAGTTATAACTGCCAAAAACAGTCGCCAATTCTGTTATTTACACAATTCTGGCAACTGTGACTCCGCTTTCTCCCTTGTGACTTTGAGCTTGCTCTCTACATCAACTTCTTTCACTTCAAAAATGAAGTTATTAGACAGGTGTGATAGTACACACATTTAATCATGACACACCGGAGGGAGAGGTAGGAGGATCACTATGAGTTTGAGGTCACCCTGAGACTACATAGTGAATTCCAGGTCAGCCTGGGCTAGAGGGAGACCCTACCTTGAAAAAAAATTATTGAGCTCTAGAAATTCAGGTCAGTTTTCCAAAATCCCTTCTGTTTCTCATAGAGATAGGGTTAGACTGACTCCTAATTAAAACATCTCATCATTAAGGCAGATTTTTAATTAAACATTTTATTAGTACACACACACACACACACACACACACACACACACACACACATATATATATATATATATATATATATATATATATATATATATATATATATATATATATATATATATATATATATATATG
>PVHP010041366.1:0-15473 GCA_004024765.1 Zapus hudsonius | reverse complement strand
GGAAGCATGTATTGATGTCTCTTTGGGAGTGATGACATACTTTGTGTAATTGACTTCACAATTACTATTCTCTGTCATCAAATCAATTGTAATTGTTCATCCATAAAAGCCATCTTTTTGCTCAAGGCCTTACAAGAACAAGCAAAGGACCCAAGTTAGTCTGTGGGCCAAAATCTGCTGATCCTTGCATACACTATTGACGTCAGTCCAGAAGCACTCTAAGTCTTTTTGTTTGCATTTTATTATTTTTTGAGACAAGGCCATGTAGCCCAGTTGGGGTTTAAACTTGAGATCCTCTCTCTTCAGCCTCCCAAGTACTGGGATTTTAAATTAAAAAAAAAATTTTTTCTGGATGCAGGACGGTTTATTTTAAATTCACAGCTGATGTAAGAATGGTGGAATGAAACCTAGAGATGAGACACTATGATGATGATTTTTTTTTTTTACAAAAATTTATTGTAATGTACAGCAGACTCCAAGACAACACTTCATTCTAGTCACAGGTGGCAAAAGCTGTTATGGCCGGGAATCCAGATGTTTACATGGGAATGGAGAAGGATTACCATTGATTGTCTCAGGTCTATGGAACAGCTTACTTTTTACCAGATCTTTTAATGCCCATCACCTTGGCCTTCACTTTCCGCTCCAAGTTGCTTCTGTTTTTGCTTGAAAGCCTTAGCCTCCTCATCCATCTCCTTGGCCTGCTTCTTCTGCTGCTTCAGGGACTTCTTGCCACCTTCACAGCCCAACATGGCACCAGCTGCCCCTTTCCCAGTCCAATATCCTAAGCTTGAAGCCTGTGCCTCCTTTGTTTATTTTATTTATTTATTTGAGAGAGAGAATGAGAATGAGCATGGTCATGGTCATGCCAGGGCCTCCAGCCACTGCAAACAAACTCCATATACAAGCATCATTTTGTGCATCTGTCACATGGGTCCTGGGGAATGGAACCCAGGTCATCTGGCTTACAGGCTTGACGAGTAAGCACGTGTCTTTAACCATTGAGCCATCTCACCAGCACAGTTTTCTTTTTTTGTCAAGGTCATACATGTGTTTTCTTAGATTTATTCCCAGCTGTAATAATGTTGAGTGTCACTGGTAAAAGATATTTAAATGTTGAATTATTAATAATTACTGAAGATGTATAGAATTTAGAATTTTGGACCCTCGCCTGGCTAATGAACATCTGGTATTTTGTAAGGCACAGCAGTTCCAGCCATATACTACTTCTGAAATAAACCTGAATTGGTCCTTGTATATCTAATCTACTTTGTATGCCATGGGATTATTTTATGCATTCCAGTCTAAAAGCTGTTTCTGTTTTCCTGAGAGACTGAGCGCTCTCTCTCTCTCTCTCTCTCTCTCTCTCTCTCTCTCTCTCTCTTTTTTCTTAGTTACATTGTCATGTTTTGGTGACAGTGTTACCTTGACCTCATCAAGTAAGGGGGTGTTTCCTCTTTTTCCATTCTTGGAAGGGTTTGAATATTACAGCTAGATGTCCTTTGTCTTTGGTCAGTTTTAGTGAGCTGTGTTTTGCAGACTTTATCCATTTCATTTACATTTTCAAGCACTATGTGATTGGCTCGTAAGGTTCTGCTCTCATCCTGTGATTCCTCCAGGAGGCTCAATTTTTCTTTCCTTTCCCCTTTCCCCTTTCCCCTTTCCTCATTCCCCTTTCCCCTTTCCTCTTTCCCCTTTCCCCTTTCCCCTTTCCTTTCCTTTTTTGCCACTCTCCAGTTACTTTTAAATTTCATCCAAGTTTTCTACACATAACTTTTGAAATTGTTGCTTATCTTTATTTTCTGATTATTTCCTCTTCAATTTTTGCCTTTTTGTGTCTCCTTTTCCTTTGTTTATATGACTATTTACTTTCTAACATTTTGAGGTGAATATTTCATTATAAATGTTCTGCCTTTATTTCCATTTTAATTGAGATATGATTACATAGCATAAAATTCAGGGTAATTTAGTGGGTTTTAGTCACAAAACTGTGACCAAGGATATTATCTGAATTCAAAATACTTTAGTAGCATTTGGCTTCTTAAGAGTTAGCATTCTGATGAAGAATTGGTTCAGCAGGACTGGGGAGGTGGCTGAGTGCTTGCTTCAAAGCCTATTGGCATGGGCTCTATTCTGCAAATACCCACATGAAGCCAGACATTTGCAGCAGCAAGAGACATTGGCATGCCCATGAAGGCACGTGCCTATATGCATATAAATAAAAAAAATTTAAGCTGGGTGTGGTGGACTTTAATTTCAGCACTCGGGAGGCAGAGGTAGAAGGTTCCAGAGGCAGGAGGATCACAGTGAGTTTGCAGCCACCTTGAGACTACATAGTAAATTCCAGGTCATCCTGGGCTGGAGCAAAACCCTACCTTGAAAAACAAAACAAAAGTAATTTAAAAGTCACATGAGCAAAAAGAGGCCCATGGCAGGAGAATCACGAGTTTGAGATCAGCTTGAGGTTCAAATAATTATGTTGTTATGTTTTGTTTTTTCCTTATCTCAGAAACCTAACAACAAAGCCCCAAAATCCCACAAAGAATTATTACATAGTTTTGGTGGGCTGGACCTTACATAATCATGGATGTCTTTCCTTCTTGCCTTCCCATCCTAAAGTCTCCTTTTCTCTTATCAGTAAAGTAATAATAGCCTGATCTTTTTTTTTTCGGGTTGGCAGGTTAGTGTTTATTTATATAGCATATCTTTTTCCTTTCTTTCTCTCTCTCTCTCTCTCTCTCTCTCTCTCTCTCTGCTGTGCGTATGCATGTATGTAATGTATTGTTTGTGTGGTGTGTATGTGTGTGCGTGTGATATGCCCTGTGGCACCCTATACACTGGCCTGTGGCAGGGAACCCTCATCTGCAGTGGTCCAACAGAACTTCTGGTGTCTCACTCCATTGCTCTTCCCCTGTTCTTGTTAGAACCGGAGTCTCTTACTGATGATACTGGAGCTTGCTGCTTTCATGAGCCTGGGCAATTTCCTGGTGTCTGCTCCTCTCTGTAGGTCTGGGGTTAGAGGTTTGTGTGTCCATGCCCAGCTATTTATGTGGGTTCTGGCAATGTGAACTCAGGTGGTTTCAAGTCCCCTCAGGGCCTCTTGCTTGTACATGAAGTGCATATAACTGCTGAGTCATCTTTCCGTCTCCTATTTTATTCTTATTTATTTACTTTTTGAAGCAGACTCTCTTGTAGTATCTGCTATGCTGAATGCATGCCTATGCTGTGACCAGCCTTTCTGTATTTAGGGATGTTCTAGAAAATGTGTGCCTCCATGTGTCCACAGACAAACTTGGCAACATTCATAGTGACATTAATTTGTAAGAGTCTCAAAGTGTGTGTGCATGTATGTGGGGGCTTCACTACTACTATATTCATACAATGGAGTATTAAGGGGTCATTAAAATGTTTTTACAGTGATGTAAAACAGCATGGGTGGCTCGCAACATCACATTCATTGAAAGAAGATAGAATCAAAAGAATATTTGTCACACTAGCATTTATAATTCCCCTGAGCAGGCAAAATTAATTGTTAATATCAGAGGTAACAGGAGTTTTGTTTATTTTTTTAATGTAATACCTAAGACCTAGAAATAATCCAGATGTCTACCAACAGGAAATGGTTGAGTAAATTTTTGTATATTCATGCAGTGAAAATGAACTCAGCATGGATGAATCTTACAAACACGGTTGAAGCCACACATACAGAAAATGATGATTCTATTTGCATATACTTTAACCACAAGCAAAAATAAAAAAGAAACCCTAAACTATAATGTTAGATTCAGAAAATTCGATATTGCTAGGTAAAGAGGGAGGGTAGTGAAGGGGGATAGTGGGGTGTATGGGTGATGGATGTAACTCCTTAAGCTACACATCTGTGTTTAGTGTCTGCCTTTCTTTCTTCCTTCCTCCCTTCCTTCTTTTTGTTTATTTTAGAGACAGGCTTTCACTTTAGCCAAGCTTGACTTGGAACTCACTGGATGCCCCAGGCTGGCCTTGAACTTATGGCAGTTCTTCTGCAGCCTCTCAAGTGCTGGGACTAAAGGCGTGTGCCACCACACCTGGCTTCTTTGTGTGCTTTATCTTACAGTTTTATAAGGTTTAGCAAAATGAGAGAGAACGTGCTCAGGTTTCTGCTGCTGGGGTTCACACCCCAGATCTGCTGTCTTGCCGCCATGTGGCTTTAGGCAACTTGCCTACCCACCCTCATTTTCCTATCTGCTAAGAGAAGATCTAGTCAAATGTGCCTGGTAAGATTTGGTGTGAAGGGTGGAGAGATCCTGGGATCTCTGCCAGGGTACAGAGCACTCACAGAAGCAGCTGGCCCTCAGCGAGCACGAGCCAACCCTGCTACTGTGTTTCTTGTTGGCATCATTGCCAGGTTGTTATTTGTTGGGAAGAATTGTAAACTCCTCTTGGAATTTCACTGTCTATAAATCTGTCATGCTCTTCACAGAGGCAAGGCTTTGCTTAGGTCTCAGAAAAGTTATTCCCCTAAACTCCCTGCCCTGCCTATTACTTCATAAAGGGGTTGTTAGAGCTTTTTACGTGTATGTGTGTGTTTGCGTACATGCTTGCATACATGTGGAGGTCAGAACACAACCTCAAGTGTCATCCTCAGTAATGCCATCTTCCTTCCTTTGAGACAAGGCCTCTCATTGGCTTGGAATTGGCCAAGTAAGCCCCAGGGTTCTGCCTGTCTCCATCTCCTCAGATTACAGGTACATGCCACCACACCTGGCCTTTTTTTTTTTTTTTTACATGGGGACTGGGGATCAAACTCAGGTCAGGTCTTCATGTTTATAAGGCAAGCACTTTACACACTGAGATATCTTCCCCAGCCCTAAATTCATTATGAGGTTTTTTTGTTTGTTTGTTTTTTGGCTTTTAGTAATCATTAAGTTTTTATATTTTTACTTATTTATTTGGAAGCAGAGAGAGATAGAAGAGAGACAGACAGAGAGAATGGGTGTGCAGGGCCTCCAGCTGCTGCAAATGACTCTAGATACATACATTACTGTGTGCATCTGACTTTGTGTGGAAGGTACTGAGGAATTGAACTTGGGTCGTCAGGCTTTGCAGGCAAGTCCCTTAACTGCTGAGCCATCTCTCCAGTCCCACATCTAATTTTTTTTAGTTGGTGGTCTTAGGTTTTCAAGAAGCCAATTGTATTACCTAAAGTTAACCATCTTCGCTTGGTCTTCTTGCATTATAACTTGTAGGAAAGTGGTAAGATGCGATGGAGTGGACAATTTTCTGCTGGTCTGACTGATTTGATATGCCTCTTTAGCCACTAAGAATTATATGGACTGTTAACTAAAAAGGGTTTTTCTTTACATTCCATCAAAGATTTTTTTTAATTTTAATTTTTTATTTATTTGTAAGGAGAGAGAAAGAGAGAGAGAGAGGGTGTACCAGGGCCTCTAGTTGCTGCAAATGAACTCCAGATGCATGCATCACTTTGTGCATCTGGCTTTACATGGGGACTGTGGACTTGAATGGGGTCTTTGGGCTTTTCAGGCAAGCGTCTTAATCACTGAGCCATTTCTTCAGCCCTAAGATGAGTTTTTTTATCTTTGAGTTTACACATTGGTGTTCTTATTTGTGTTTTCTGTTTGGTTTTAAAACCAACAGTTGAGCTGGGTGTGACAGACACCTTTAATCCCAGCACTTGGGAGGCAGAGGTAGGAATATCACTATGAGTTTGAAGCCAGCCCCAGACTACATACTGGATTCCAGGTCAGTTGTAGGCTAGAGCGAGACCCTACCTCAAAAAAAAAAAAAAAAAAAAAAAACAGAGTTGGCTTTTGTACAATATCAAGCCCACTTGGAGTGTCTTTAAGAAGACTTTTCTGTGTGATGAACTACATTATTGCCAAGGCAGATTTCAAATCATTGTTGCATTGCTGATTTTTTTATCTTAGCACTGAATTTTATTTGCTAAAATGTCTAAGGTTTTTGCATGTGTAAGTGCAAGTGAGATTGATCTGCAGTTTTTCAATATATGTTTTAGGTTTAGCATTAAAATTATTCTAGCTACTTAAAGGAAATCTGGAAAATTTCTGCATGCAATAATGCCTTTCTAAAGAAAAGAACTTTTGGGTATATATGAGAAATACATTTGTAGACCACTGTTTTCTGATGTGACTGCTAATACCCTTCATTAAAGATCTCAGGGGTGATGCTAACAGTGATCCCAACACTTGGAAGTGGAGGCTGGAGGATGAAGACCCTGCTAGTCACACACACACACACACACACACACACACACACACACACACACACACACACACACACAGAGAGAGAGAGAGAGAGAGAGAGAGAGAGAGAGAGAGAGAGAACACTCTCTAGTGTGTCTCCTTTATTAATAAGGACAGTTTTCAAGCATACAGTTAGGTGACTGGTGTCCTTTGTTCATCTCTCTCTTCTCTTGGGTTCTCTGTTATTTTGAACCTTGCCACCTAAGGTACCTGAGAACTTGACTGTCTGTTACCTTTGCTGCAAGCAAGTCACATAGGTCTTGACGTCTTTATTCATCAGCCTGTCAGTAATGGTTTTCTGAGATTTCTCATTGCATCTTTGCTTCTACTATTACCGCTACAACAACAACAAAAACTACTACTACTACTACTTCTTTTCTTTTTCTTCTTCTCTTCTTCTTCCTCCTCCTTCTCTTCCTCCTCTTGTCTTTTGCATTCTAGGCTTACATGAAACTTACTATATAACTGAGGATAATTGATGACCTTAAACTCCCCATCTTCCTGCCTCCACGTCCCAAGTTCTGGAATTACAAGCATGCACAATCATGCCCTGTTTTTATGATGGTGGGGATTGGACCAGGGCCTTCTAGGCTGACACTGCGCTAAGTCTCCAGTCCATGCCTTTGAATCTTTAATCATTTGTTTTGGGCATGGGAGGAGCTGCAAAGTCACGGGCTGTAAGCTTTTCACAGGCTTTAATCAATGTTGTCTTACTGCTTTTTGGGACCTCTTTGGGTTCTATGGTAAACAAATGGCAACTGTCCATAAACACATCTTTTCTGGCAGCACCAAATGCCAAGAGATTATTAAATAATGAGAAAGCAGGGAAGAAGACAAGAGTGATAATTCCTGTCACTGACAATTTGCGTGATCATTTATGAATATATAAAGGCTTTTTGAATCAATTTTTTACAGACTAAAACTGTTTCATCCACTTCTGTTTCGTACTAAATCTAATTCAGTGTGCTGTGTTGAGAAATCCACTATTAGATGCTGCGAGGGACAGAAAAGGCATGTCTCAATGTCTACACCCTCCTTAAGACATATAGGAACCTTTTCTCATTGATGACACTGTTTTCCTCTGTCCCCAAAAATGAAACCCCATTTACAGATGTCCACAGTGGGTTGACCTTTGTTCTGCACCAGTGGAAAACACTGGAAATGTTTTTCAGTGAATACACGACTCCCACCGATGACTAAACCAAAGTGATGTTTCTAATTTCAGCAACAGCGGACTGTCTACAGACTGACGCTTGTGAAGAGTTGGAATGTGGATGAACTCCAAGCCTATGCAGAACTCGTGTCCCTGGGGAACCCTGACTTCATTGAGGTGAAGGTAGGTACTGTGGGCTGGTGAAGGAGGGAGGCCCAGGGGATTGTGTTCACTTCCTCAGTATTATTGGTTGGCAGGCTGGCTATGTCGTGGTCATTGTGGACAGCAGCAGTAAAGCAGAGTACACTGTTGCTCTTTTAAGTGTTTTTAATAATAAAATACAATGTGATAGATAGTCTTATGGGGAAAGAGTAGTTATGATCAGCCTGTACCTCTAGAAGAGTTTAGGTAAAACTTTGGCCTAAAGGACACTAAGTTAGCACACTTGAGACCCCTCCATTCCTGCACAACCATGTTTACTGGGACACTATTCTCATCAGCCAAGACATGGGCCCAGCCTAGGTGTCTCTCAGTAAATAAATTAATAAAAAGAATATAGCATATATTATAAACAGTGGAGCTTTTTTGTTCTTTAAAAATTATTTATTTATTTGAGAGAGAGACAGAGACACAGTGTGTGAGTATAGGTAGCCAGGGCCTCCAGACGCATGCACCACTTTGTGCATTTGTCTTTTCCTGGGTACTGGGGAATTGAACTTGAGCCATTAGGCTTTGCAAGCAAGTGCCTTTAACCATTGGCCATCTCTCCAGCCCTGTTTTTGCTTTTTGCCCTTCTGAAGATTGAATTCACACATACTAGGCATGCATTCCACCACTAAGCTAAATCCTTAGCCCTTTTTTACTTAGAATTTTTTTTATTTACTAGAGAGAGTATGGGTGCACCAGGGCCTCTTGCCACTGTAAACAGACTCCAGATGTGTGTGCCACTTTTTACATCTGGCTTTACGTAGATGCTGGGAGTTGAACCTAGGCTGGCAGGCTTTGCCAGCAATTGCCTTTAACCACTGAGCCAATCCTCTAGCCCCTCCTTTACTTTTGATTTTGAGACAGGGTTTGACTAAGTTGCCCAAGCTAGCCTAGTGTCACTCCATAGCTCATGCTGGTTTCAAACTTGTCAGCTGGGATTACAGGGACACGCCACCACATTCTAGCTACTGTTGTTTTAAGACTAAAATGGTGTTCAGAGTGCTTGTCTTCAATGTGCAAAAAGAGAAAAGACAAAGAAACAATTAGTGAATAAGAAGGTATGCCTTCCTGTTTAACAGGATTAAAATAATGACTGTCTAAAAGGCAGCTTCTTTGCTGTAGTTTAATTATAATTTAAATGTTTGTACAATGAAAGAGTTTAAAAACAATAAGAGCTCATTGGGTATGGTTTCTCATACCTGTAATCTCAGCACTTGAGGCCAGCCTGGACTACAGAGTGAGACATAGGATCAAAACACCAGTAGAAGTGTAGGAGATGAGAAGAGGGAGGAGCAGGAGCGCAAAGGATTCTCTTGAAATCCTTTGGTGAGAAGCAGTTTGGAAGGCTAGGATAACCTCACATTCCTCCAAAAGCAAACAGCATTGAATCTGTTAGGTAAAACACCTTGTTGAGGACAGCTGATTTGTTACCTCTCTAAGGAAAATCTTCAGGGGCTGAGGACAAGAGATAGTTCCATTTAGGGACATGAGCAGAAAGGACAGAAGATGAGACCCTTCAACCAGCAGCACAGGGCAGATTAGGAGTTTACCCATGGACACAGACTAACACTTGCAAGGCTCACTTCGTAAGTACCAATACTATTGGCAGAAAGGAACAGTCTCCCTTTGAACCTCGGTGAGTTAGAGACCCAGTCTACCACAATTCGCTGCTGCATTTACACGGCTAGCTGGCCTGTGAGCTTATGGGGATTCTCCCATCTGACTGAGGATGTGCTGGGATCACAGACATTCATGATACAGTGTCTGCTGTATGTGGGGATCCAAACTCAGCTTCTTAAGACTTGCACAGTAAGTGCTCTCCCCTAAACCATCACCCCAGTCATGTTTAGTTTTTTTTTTTTTTTCCTAATGAGACAGGCTCTGGCTTTGTAGCACGCAGCACATCCTGTAACTCTCTTCTTTAGCCTCTGTCTCCCCATTACTTGGATTATAGGTGTATGCTTGGCTTAAAATAATTGTTTAAGAAGTTAGTTTTGACAATTCGGTGAAATAATCTAGGTTTAGGCTTAGTAAATGTTTAGATCAATTTCCATTAGGTACCTTTATTTAAAATCAATCAATAGAAGTTATTTCTTTATTGATTTCCTCTTTCATTGCCAGTCTTGTAAAGTATTTTTCTTTTATATTCCCCATGAATTAACATGTACTTTAGCTTCATTAGGCTTGAATAGGCCTTCACTTGCCAGCCCGAGACTCAGCTCTCATTATTTGCTTGTTTGTGAAAACATGCTTCATGTTTCAAACATCTGCTGCATTGAAAAATTTAATAATGCAATCCATTTGTAAGTGAAGTCCTTTCTTTCTACTCCCTGCCTAGCAATGCACCTTGGGAACTGGAAGTGCTCAGTAATTGCTTTAAGCCTATCTCTGTTAGCACTGAAACTGCCTAGGGGCTCAACCCTATCAGAACTCACCTTGCCCAAAGATTGTCTTAGTGCCATAGCCTCACTGTTCACACAGAATGTCTGGGTTGGGGTTGACTGCTAGTTAGTCAGGCATGCAGTGATGCTGTAGAAATTAGTTTCTCATTACTGCAACCAAATACCTGGCAGAAAGCAACTCAAGGGAGGAAGGAAGGAGTTGTCTTGGTTCATCATGGTGGGGAAGGCTTGGTGGCAGTAGACTCAGAGGAGCGTGAGGCTGCTTGCGCACACATCAGCAGACCTGGAAGCAGAGAAGGGGAATGCCAGAGCTCATCTGGCTTGCTCCATCTTCCTTTTTTATTTCGTCTACAACTCCAGCCCATGGTTGAGTGCTACCCACATTCAAGGTGGACCTTCCCTCCTCAGTTAAACCTCTCTGGAATCACTTTCCCATACCTCTATGTCTCCTAAGTGACTCCAAATCCAGTTAAGCTGACTATCAAAATTTATTATCACCCATGCTTTTAAAAAATATTTTAATATTTCTATTTATTTGCAAGTAGAGAGAGAATAGGTATGCCAGGGCCTCTAGCCACTGCAAATGAACTCCAGATGCATTCACCACTTTGTGTATCTGGCTTTACGTGGGTTTTGTAGACAAGCACCTTAACTTCAGAGCCATCTCTCCAGCCAATCAGTGCTTTAACAAGTGCTTAGCAGCTATTTCAGAGTCATTAAAGAGTAGAAAATTCCTAAATAACATGAATGAGATTTTATATTATAAGAGTGGTGGACTGACTGGGTGAGATGGTCATGCTTGTAATCGCAGCACTTGGGAGACTTGGGCAGGAGGAATATGGTAAGTTCAGGGTCATCCTTAGCTGTGCAGGGAGCTTAAGCCTCAAACAAAACAAAGCACTAAGAAAGGGAGCTGGGGAGATGGTTCAGTGGTTAAATGAACTTGGCTTGCAAAGCCTGCCAGCCTGGATTCCAGCCATCCACATAATGATGGATGCAAAATGTGAAGCAAGTGTCTATTCTTTGTGAGCTTCAGTAAATGATTTACAGACAGGTCTTAAAAGGTACATCAGCTCAATTTAAATACTGCTTATTGTAAGTGAACCAATCACACAGCCATGTATACAAAGAGAGACATTGACTCAAAAAGAGGTGGGTAGTGTCCCTGAGGATGACACCTGATGTTGCCCTCTGGCCTCCACATGCACACTCGAGCTCACGCAGCACACATTGAAAACAACAGAAACTGTTGTAGAAGTGATAAAGCATCGTAGATGATCAGAAAAACGATCAGTGGAATCGTAGTATGTTGCTGTGTGTTCATTCATTCTTTTCTCACACCAAATCTCCCTCAGCATTTCATGATGTATTATTGCTGAATGATAAAATATTAAAATACTTTCTGAAGTCATTATTATGAATATAAGATCTTATCTGAAATCTCTGCTTCAGGGAACTTTTTAAATATTAAATAGAAGGTCCTTTGAATTAGCTACTCTATGCATGATTGTGCGATTCACTTATCATAAGCAGTATTTAAATTGAAGTCAAATTATTTTTACATTTTATGACCTGTCCATAAATCATTTTCCTAATTTTTGATGCATTTGGGTCAGTAGCACAGGTTTTCAGCTGTATTTTCCTAATGTATCTTGAGCTATGTTATTTGCTTTTTTAAAATCACCTAAAGCCCAGTGTAATGAATGCTGTAGATTACTGAATAGTGGAGACGACTGCTTTCCTGTTGATGGTCATTACCGTGGGCTGTAGTAGTTAGCATGCAGCGTGGGCATCTCTGTTCTGGAGACCAGTGATGGTTGTGACCACCATCTGGAGTTAGAGCACTCTGCAGAGCTTATCCATGGTGTTGGCCAGGTCCCAGCTCTGCCATCTGCAGGCCAGGCCATTCTGCAGTGCTCGCTGGAGGATGTCTTTTCTTTTTAATTTAGTGCCATTCTGCCTTCTTTAGGACGTGTGCAGCATGGTGTGTTTTTGTCTCTTTGTGATGTGTGTGTCTGTGTGTGTGAGAGAGAAACTCTGTAACTGGTGCATATATGTCCTATTTCAGTTGCTCCCCATGTCTAGAATATTCAAGCCAGCCAACAAAAAACACAAACAGGAAAACTGATTTGGCGCATGTGTGGTGGTGCAGACCTGTGATCCTAGCGCTGGGGAGGTATAAGAGGGGGATCAGGAGTTCAAGGTCAGCCTGGGCCACATGAGACTGTTAAAAAAGGGAAAAGAAAGTTTGATTCAAGGATATCTGAAGAGACCATAGTGTTAAGGTAGCCCTTATTACTGAAAAATCAATCATTTATATCTGTGTAATTTACCTGCTTGATAAATTAGCTAGGAGACTTTTGAGTCTTAACATGTCTGGGCTATCAGGTAGGTAGGGATCAAGAGTTAGAAGCTAATTTATCTTATTACAGTTGTATTTAATAGGAATTTCTGTTGGTGAGACGAGTGAGGCTTGCATTTATATCCACAAATGTTTCTTTTTGGCATGAGTATTTGTTTATATAAATTCATATTCTGAGTGCATCACTAGTTGAGTATGAGTGACTCATGCCTATAATCCCAGAAGTCAATGAGCAGAGTCAGGAGGATCACCACAAGTTCCAGGCCAACCTGCTTCAAAAACAGACAAATGGAAATCTTCAAAAGTACATCACAAAATGATCTCCTTAAAGAAGACTTTCTAATGTCTATTAGTTATTCTCATTGCCATGACAAAATACCTGACAAAGTTCATTTAAGGGAGGAAGGGCTTCTTTTGGCTCAAAGTTGGAGGATATAGTCTGTGGGTGGGAGAGGCAGAGGTGTGAGGTGGATGGCCACACTGCATCTACAGTCAGGAAGTAGAGATCTGGATGCTGGTGCTCAGCTCACTCTCTGTTTATTCACTCCAGGACCACAGTCCATGAGATGGTGCTGTACACATTCAGGATGGATCTTCCCTCCTCAGTTAAGCTGTTCCAGAAGCTCCCTCACAGACACACCCAGTGGTGTGTCTCCCAGGTCATTCTGATCCAGTCAGGATGGCAATGCAGATGACCCCTCTTACTCCACGATCCTCAGGCAGGTCTAGAACAATTCTAACTGTGTGACATTCCCACAGGGTGTGACCTACTGTGGAGAAAGTTCGGCCAGTAGTCTTACCATGGCCAACGTGCCCTGGCACGAGGAAGTGGTGCGATTCGTCTGTGAGCTGGTGGCTCTGATCCCTGACTATGAAATCGCATGTGAACACGAACATTCCAACTGCCTCCTGATAGCACACAGAAAGGTAAGGAAGCTTGCACGCTGTTCCTCTCCCCATCCCTCCTGTTCCTTCCCTCTGCTTCTTCAGTTCTCTCACTCCATCATAGTGAGGAGCTGCTTGTCCTCAAACAGACATTAAAAAGGCTGGAAAGCAAAAGAAGAAAGTCCTCGTTTCTGTTGCTTGGGTTCATGAACTCTCTTTGGTGTGAAATTGCTTCCTTTTTTAGCCCTCATCTAGAATCCTGAAGTGTGTTCTGGTTTGTAATTTTCAGAAAGCTGCTAAAAGAAGCTCAAACACCCTTGTTGTAACCTTTAGTCCTTTCCTGGATGAGAGGGAAAGTGTGAACCAGCCCCACCTGTGGTTCTGCTGTCAGAAGAAATGTTGAGGTGTTCATCAAGTTTCAGGTCGCTTTGAATTTTGCCACCTGAAGAATTTTGTTTAGGAGTTCATTATTCATGATACTGTTTCTGCTTTAGCTCCCTACCCCCAACTTAGTGTCTTTTTAAAATAAAAAGTGCCTAACTCCAGTTCTTGTCAGGTAGGCCTCTGAAATAATAAGAAAATCCATATTAGAACCCCAGTGTGAGTGATGGTCATAGTAACATAGTGATGCAGATAATACCTAGTGGTTTGCGGTTACTGTTTTGCCTAATTTCCTGTTCAGAGTCTCCATGAAGAAAATCTTGTTTTAAAATGGATGTAGGGACTGGGAATGTGGTTCAGTACTAAAGTGCTTTGTGAGCACTAGAGTTCAGATCCTCAGCACCTGTAATCTCAGTGCTCAGGAGGCAGAGACAGGGATCTCCAGGGCAAGCTGACTGGCTGGAGTAGCTGAATCAGTGAGCTCTGGGTCAGCTGAGGACCCAGAAAATAGCATGAAGAGCAATTGAAGACGATACCTGGCATCTGCCTATGACCTCCACTTGCACGCACACACGCACTCACACACATGTGCTCATTATGTAAGAAATTGGCTCAAAAAGAAGAAAAAATTAAGTAAAGATAAAAATAAAAAAATAAATGAATGCAGGATTGAGTGTGCTTGAAGCTTGAGCTTGTGGTATGAGATCCTAGGTTCAGTTCCCAGTACCAAGAAATAAAAGTGAAATAAAAAATGGACATGGATAAGCCCTGTAAAAATAATGTGTAGGTCGACAGTGCCAGACACAAAAGGCCTCTTGTAGCATGGAAATGTCTAGAATAGGCAGATCCACAGAGGCAGGATGTTGCCGGAGCTGGAGAGCTGGAGGACAAACAGACCAGAAGCAGCTTCCAGTTAGCTTTGAGACTTCCTCCTGGAGCGATGAAAGTACCCTGGAGTATGCAGTATGTGGTGTGCGGGGTGAGGTTGTCAACTGCACGGCCATACAACAGACCCTGACTCTGTGTGTATAAAAGGCTTGGGTTTGGGTTTCCATAATAGAATCAGCTCCTTTGCTCATCTCGAGGCTGTATGCAAATCAGGGTCAGTCTGAAGAGGAACACTTCACCGCCTCCTTGTCCATGGCTCTGGAACAACTTGCTAAGTTAATGAGAATCACATAGTTAACATTTTACCTGTTCTAGTCAAACATAGGTAACAGAATAAAAGGCCCACTTTTTTTGAGTGGGAGGGGGCGTGCTGTGTGTGCATGTCCACTTGCGTGTGAGTGCTTGTGTGCTGGGTACTGCTGTGCTTACTAACCCAAAGATTAGGAAGAAGTGGGCCCTGCCTTTGAAAAGACTCTTAACAGAAAAGGCAGTGTTCTCGTTCTCTCTTTCTCTCCCTCCCTCTCTCTCTCTCTCTCTCTCTCTCTCTCTCTCTCTCTCTCTCTCTGAAGAATAGATGGATCACAGAGTAGGACTACCAGGATTCTGTAAGCAGAGGCTTTGCAGGGAGTGTCATTGGACCTTAGCTGATGCCAGGAAGGAGGAGCATTCAGATAGCAATGGAACTAGCAGGTCCATGGAGGGGTGCCAAGTCGTGGGGTGTTCAGGAGGCATTGCAGGGAAGTAAGGGTGCTGAGGCAGGACAAGGTCACACCAGCCTGGAATGCCATCCTAAATGTTTGTCCTATGGGGTTCAGGGAGACGCTGCCGAAGGCTCCAAGTGTAAGTGACCAATCAGATTCTAGTGTAGAAAGATTTGTCCGGCAGCATTATAGGGAACGGTTCATGATTGTGTAAGAGAGAAGGTGACAGTG
>PVHP010041364.1:0-15421 GCA_004024765.1 Zapus hudsonius | reverse complement strand
TGCATGTTCTACTAGATGCATGATTTAAGGGAAGAGCCATTTTTTTCCTTTTTTCTTTTCTCCCTCTTTCTTCCTTCTTTCCCTCCTTCCTTCCTCCCTCCCTCCCTCCCCCTTCCCCTTCTCTTTCTTTTTTGGTGTATGTGTGTGTAGTACTTGTACATCTATATAGAGATGCCCGTGTCCCTTGCGCGTGCACACGGAGGCGGAAGGATGACATTGGGTAGCCTCCTTTATCACTCTTTCACCGCATTTCCGTGAGACAGAGTCTCTCACGGGACCTGGAGCTCATTGGGTTTTGGAGACATTGGCTGACCAGCGAGCCCCAGCGATCCTCCCATCTCTGCCTCCTCCTTAGGTCTGGAGTTATAGGCATGTGTGACCAAGCCCAGCTTTTTACCTGAATTCTGGGATTAGAACTCAGAGCTTCCCCAATCCCTAATTTTTAATAATGCTCACTTATTATGGAATACCTTCCGTGTGGGGGCCCTTAATCAAAGGGCAGCTTCATAACACCCTGTAGCCATATCAGAGATGTCCCATCTGCCCTTCCTCTGCCGACAAATGCCATTGTGCCCAATTTTTCTACAGGGTCGGCCAAGGTTTGCCAACCCCTCTCCTGGCCAAATACCACACGTAATCCCAAGGTTTGGCATTCCTCATTTCCTCACTGTCCTGGGCATCTCTTCTGATTCCTGATTCAGTCCAGAGATTTTTATGATGTCTCAGCTGTAATTTCAGGACACATTTATAGGTACGTTGACATTTCTTCATGTAAGGAGAGGCCAGTAAGTTCCAGAAGTGCCTCAGTCTGTCAGCAACCCCCCCTTAATATTCGCATTGTTTGCTGTCACTGAAAATGGCTACTCCCTTAGGATTCTGATCTTTTCCCTCTTTAAGCTATCTTTAAAAAAATATGTGGAATTTCATTTTGGGGGGCCCTCTGGGAATCCAACAACCTCCCTTTCCTTTGATTCAGTTAAAGTCTGCAAACATCAGCTGGCTCGGACTGGACTTCTTGTCCATTCACATTGTGTTCTGAGGAAAGCCCCCTCCTACACAGCCATTTTTTTGAAAGACTTTTTTGGGGGGCTTGGTTGGTCATGGTACACAAATAAAAATAATTCTGAGGTTATCTGAGAGATGACGTCCCATACAATAGCAATAAGAACATTTTCCAAATTTAAAACTCTGATGGAGGAAGTGGGTTACAATAGCAGTAACCTTTGACCCCGACCAGTCATAATGGTTTCCTGGATTCAGGGATATTATGGGCTGGAGCCAAGGGTTTCATCAGAAAGAGCACAAGATGTGTTAAACTTAGAACACAATGTGCTAGTTCCGGGAGGGGCTGCTGGAGGGCCATCCTTCTTTCCGGTGAAAACAATTCCTTTCCAAACAAGGACCTGGATCCTTCTCCCTGGCAAGCCAACACCAAGGGGGCTGTTTTCTGTTGTTGATTTGAGAAGGAATTTTTGATTCCTTGAGATCTTGATGAAACCGACCATTTCTAGGGAACGATTCATTGGCAAAATATTTACCAAGCGTCTCCTGGGTGCTGGGTTCTGTTCTGCATCCAGGATGGATCAGGGAACAGGACAATCCCCCAGTGCCCCAACTCTGGGCAACTCCCTCCCCAGCAATGGCTCCCTGTCAGCACTGCTGATGTTTGGGCTGGAGAACCCACCGTGGGCATTGCAGGAGGGTTGGCCACCAGTGGCATCTCCTCTCCAGGGGTCAAACCAGTGCCATCTACAGACACTCTTTTTGTACCCTGAGACATTGCACAGTGTTTGCAGAGCCTGCTCTGTAAGGTGGGCGAGCAACAATTCTCCAGGGAGAGCAGTTCTCTGGGGAGACAGTCCAGAGATCAGGAACTGATGGATATCAAGGTGGGTTAGGCAGTCTACTGGAAGTGAAGCAGTGTATGGAATAGGTGCAGGAATGCTGAGTCTTGGCAGTGAGGTCGGGATGGGAGGTGGTTATACTTTAAATGATGTGGTTGGGGAGTCCTTATTAAAATGGTAGATTTGTAGCCTGGCATGGTGGCGCACGCCTTTAGTTCCAGCACTCGGGAGGCAGAGGTACGGGAGTGCCATGAGTTCGAGGCCACCCTGAGACTATATAGTGAATTCCAGGTCAGCCTGGGCTAGATCGAGACCAAGATAATAATAATAATAATAATAATAATAATAATAATAAATAATAAATAATAATAATAATAATAAAAGGTAGATTTGCCAAGACGTGAAAGAAGCATGGGGCATATAGCTATGGAGGAAGAACATTCCAGAAGGAAGCAACAGCCAATGATCATGCATAGTAGACTCTGGACTATCAAAGGATTGGTGTGGCCAGTAGAAAGAGGGACCTTGTGGGGGGGGGCTCTTGGGATAGGAGGCAGAGCCTGCAGTCTCGCTGGGGGTCCTGGGATCAGGTTAATGTTTTGAGTGGGAAGGAATCATTGTATGATTTTGAACAGAGCTACAAATGGCCCACTTTATATTTTATTCTTTGTTGCATGTGTGTTTTAGTATAGATCCATGTTGGTATACATGTTCTTATGAATTTGGGCACACATATGTGCAGGCACCACCATGCGTGGCATTTTTATGTAGGCTCTGGGCATTGAACTTGGTTCCTCATATCTGTGAGGCAAGCAAGCCCTTTATCCAGCCATCTCCTCTGTGTTATGTCTTAACAGGATTGCTCTGGATGCCATCATATTAAGAACAGGGTTTCACAGGAGCAGGGACAAAATCAGCACCTAAGCGAGTCAACCTTTGACTTCAGGTAGCCACTGGGCCTGGCCAGTCATGGATGGATGTCTGCAGAGAACTCATCCTTCCCTTCCCTAAGGATGCTCGTGCAAAGTCGAGCTTGTAGCTGCTCAGTGTAGATGACTGTGGGAAACTGAATTTGAACTTGCTTCCTTTTCCTTACTATCTTTTCTTGTTAGATTCTGCTCCAGGTAATGTCCTGATTTTCAATTTGGAAATACAATTATATTCACTATAATTAATTATGATATAATTAATAATAATGATGATGAAAGATAGCAATAACCAATTACCAGCTACTGATCCCGGGTTATTTAACAAATGCCTTCTCATCCATGATCTCAATTTTGGCCACAACCCTATGAGAAGTGTACTCTGAATTGATTTTCCCACTGTCTGGCGGCAGGGGAGGTCAGGCATGTGTTACAGAGATCTCCCTCAAATACACAGCCTCAAGCCTCGATGGCTGGTGTGGGAGAAAGACAGGTATTAAGCTTTCACATGGAATGTGAAATCTTTTGTGATTGCCAACCACAGGGGATGGGTCCTGTTGCAGTCAGCTTTCTAGTTGCTGTGCAGAGAGAACCCAAACAAAAGTGGCTTGTAGAGGAATGGGTTTATTAGGCTTACGGACTCAAGGGGAGACTCCATCCTGGCAGGGAAAACGATGGCATGAGCAGAGGGGTGGACATCACCTCTGCCACAGCACTGCAAACAGCAACTGGAAGGTGTGCCAAATACTGGCAAGAGGAAGCTGGCTTATAACCCCCATAAGCCCACCCCCAACAACACAGCTCTAGCGAGGTTCTAATTTCCGAATTGCCATCTGCTGAGGATCGATCTATCAGAACACATTCATTTGTTTGTGGGGGACACCTGGATCAAACCATGACAGGTCCCAAACCATCCCCTCTGTTGCAGTTACCTTCACGTTGCTGGAAAATGCCCGACCAGAAGCCGCTTATGGGAGGAAAGGGTTTATTTCAGGCTTACAGAACCAGGAGCAGCTACACCAATGATGAAAGAAGGTTGCTCCCTTTCATAGATCCAAGCAGAGAGACACCACCAGCAGCCAGCACCATAAAACCTCCAGAACTCAGAACTCCTCCTTCCACACCTAGCAGGGCTGGCTTACAAGATCTGCCACCCCTTCTCGAATCCCCAGCGACACACCTCCCTTCCCCAGAAGCATTCAGTCCATTGGAGACTCAGGTTATAGGCCTGAGTCTATGGGGCCATACATTCAAACCACCACCCCTTCCCATTCCTAGATCACTCTAGAGACCTTAACAAGGTGACAGAGACATGTTGTCAGAGCTGAGGAGCTTTGGGGAATGGAAGAGAGTCAATTTTCACCTCTGGCTTTTGAGTCCACAGATTCAAGTTCAAGTCCCTTCATTTGGGAGCTCTGAATGTGGGCCAGTTACTACACTTCTCTGAGCTCAATCACCCCACCTGTAGGATGGGAATACAGGTCAATCTGATGCCATTGCGCCCACCCATATGCCCTTGACCCCTGTCCCCTTCCTCAGCCACCTATAGCCTAGGTTGACAGTGTGCAGCTGTCCCCTGTACCCAGGAGGATCTCTCTTTGATTGCAAATATGCACTCCGTCAAGGGTGGGGTAGGTAGAGACATCCCAGCTTAGAGGATGCCTTTGGAAACAACTTTCACCAATGAGCGAAGAGACATGGCAGGCGAGTCTCCATCCATTCTCTACCTTACTTCCTTTCTGGCCATTCTGGGCTGTGTGTCCCCATAAAGTCTCAGGAGGACCACAGCAGGACTGGGCCCCATGATTCAGAATTATTATGGTGGTTGCTCCTGGGCCCACCCTTCCTGTCTGAGGCTCATTCCCTCCCCGTGCCTCTGGGTTCACCTAGAAAAGGATATGCAGCTAGTTTCTCTGCCACCCCTTCTCGTAGACACCCCTAGCTAGTGTCTCTGGATCTGTTTGAGAAAGGACAGACAAATGTCATCAGGAATCACCTCCTTAAGATTATGATGTTATATAAATCAAAACTCATGAAGGACTTGGACTATTGTCACATATGTGTGTGTATCAATATATCTCTGGGTGTGAATATATATTAATATCAGAAAAGCAATGTCAACAATGAAGATGGCAATGAATTAAGGAAGGAAGAAGAGGAGGGGAGGGAAGAGGTGAGGAGGGGAAGGAAGAGGGTGGTGGAGAGGGTACTGTGCTGAAATGAGGCCAGAGGGAGGCAGCAAGTGTCTGTCCTTGTGCCGCACAACAAGACATGGCATCCGCCTGCTGTCTCAGCAGCTCAATCATGATGGAACACTTTTTTAAAAAATATTTTATCTTAGGGCTGGAGAAATGGCTCAGTGGTTAAGGCACTTGCCTCCAGTGCCTAAGGACCCCGGTTCAATTCCCCAGGACCCATATAAGCCAGACCCACAAGGTGGTGGCCCTGGTGCGTGCGCTCTCTCTCTCTCTCTCTCTCTCTATCTCTCTGCTTGAAAATGAATAAATAAAACATTAAAAAAAAGTCTTTTCCTATTTTAGAAAAAATATTTTATCTTATTTATTTGCAAGGAGAGAGAGAGAGAGAGAGAGAGAGAGAGAGAGAGAGAGAGAGAGAGAGAGAGAGAATGGAGAATGGGTGCACCAGGGCCTCCTTTCACTACAAACAAACCAGACATATGCGCCACTTTGTGTATCTAGTTTTACATAGGTACTGGGGAATTGAACCTGGGTCGTTAGGCTTTGCAGGCAAGTGCCTTAACCACTGAGCCATCTCTCCATTCCATGGACACCTTTTGTCTTTCTGTCCCCATCATCTCTTTCCTACCTTCTGGTAGACAGTGTTCTCTAGGACACAACCCGTTCTATCTCTATCTCCTCCTGAGTTTAGGAAACCCCCCCCCTGCTCTGCATAGACACAGTGGGAGGAAGGACAACCAAATCTGCTTCTTGCCTAAGCCATGGTCTTCCACGCAGAACTCAGTTTCCCTCATCCACCCAGGGTCTTCTTGCTGCTTTCCTTGGGACGTCACAGAAGATCCTGCTCCCAGGCAAGTGGACCCAGAGCCTTGGAACAAGTCAGAACGTGCTGTCTTGCGAGGGTGATTCAGCTTCTGGTGTGTGTGGCTCACTTCCTGTCCAGTTCCTTCACTCCAGAACATCCTGTTCTGAAGCCCAGTGACCTGGAAGTTTCGATCACAGTATATCATCAGAATTTCAACTGCTGCCAACTTGCTGAATTCAGCTCAAATGAAGGGATTCACGTCCATTCTTAAGAAGGATCAATTGAAATATCAGGCTGGAAAGATTGCTCAATGGTTAAAGTGCTTGCCTACAAAGCCAAAAGACCCGGGTTTGATTCCCCAGTACCACGTAAAGTACCACAAAGTGGCACATGCATTTGGAGTTTGTTTGCAGTAGCTGGAGGCCCTGGTGTGCCCATTCTCTCTGTCTGTCTCTCTTTTCTCTCTCTGTTTGCAAATAAATAAAAATATAAAAATGGTAGCATGTGACTCAGGAGAAGTCAGAGTTGGGAGGGACCTGTGTGGTTACCTTTCCCCACCCCCTCTCGCTTCACTGGAGGGACACTGAGGCACAGAGAGGTCTCTTCACCAGCAGATGTTAGGCGTTAAGAGAGTAATAAAGCCTTTCTCCCCACCCTCCATTGCTTTTCTCCTTCTATTATTGTTTTTCCCTTATAAGTCAAATCATCAAAATTGCACCAGGAACAGCCCTTGGTCAAGGACAAATCTTTGTGTGAGCAGTCGCTTCCACATTTAGCTCTTTCCTAAGTCTTGCCTTTTCATTTATTAGGTTAAAAAACATCAGGACAATCGTGTGCTTTAAGGTAACAAAGCCATAAAGAATTACTATTTAACCTCGATGTCACAAAAGCATGAAAAGCCCCATGTTGCAATGAATGGTTGATTTTTCATTATAAATAAAATGTCATTCATCTAATTGCTTCCGTTGGATCTATGCATCCCGAAGCGTGCTCTCTCGATCTCTTTCTTTGTGTGTGTGCATGTGTGTCTTTCTCTCTCTCTTCCTCTCTCTCAGTACAATGGACAACTTGCTGAGCACCAGAAGGAGAGAGAAACTCTGATAAACTAAGAAGAAATAAAAGCCTCAAGCCTCTCTTGAGGCACTAGAGAGGACTTGTGGAGAATTCAAGAAAACCACATTGTAGGCATCTTGAGGCTTAAAACTATTTATTTGTGCTTCTTTGGTTGTTGTTTTATTCCTAAGGAGCTGAGGGAACAGGGACCTTTAGAAAAAGTGGGACGCTCCAGGGTCAAAATTTTTAAGTCGGGTGCTGTACCTGTTGGCGCACGCCTTTAATCCCAGCACTCGGCATTCTGTGGACACCATCTCATGGAGGCTTATGGACAACCCTAACCCATCTTCTCCAGTGGGACTGAGCCTTAGGAAGTGGTGGAGCTGGAATGGAGCAGAACCTGGAATGGAGCGGGAACCACTAGTCCTTGATCCCTCTGCGTGACTGTCCTGCACCCTGGACACTCAGAGCCAAGTGCAGATGAATTGGGTTAGATGCACACACAGTAAATGTTCCTTCATCCAGGAGCTGCTGTGTGCTAGGAAATCTCGCTTGATCATGTGATGGGAGAAACAGCCCAGAGAAAGCAGCAGGGAGTGATGGAAGGATCCAGTGTCATGGTGGGACACTGAAAAGGCACTTTCCTCTCTGGGCCTCAGTTTCTCTGTGAACACATAAGGATATTATCTTAGAATCCCTTGGGAAATCTTTTAAAAATAGAAGTTCCAGGGCCTGAGATTTCTTGGTAACATGCTTGCTATAGAATGAAGACTCAAGTTTGACTCCCCCAGCACCCACATAAAAATCAGGTGTGGTGTGGGCATTTGTAATCAGAGTGTTGGAAGGAGACAGCAGGATCCCTGAGGCTCATTGGCTAGTTTACTGAGTCTAGGGTTCAGTGAGAGACCTTGTCTCAAGGAACACACTGCCATCGGCCTCTGACCTCCACACATGCACACGCACACGTACACACACACGCACACACATATGTGCACATACCCAAACACATAAGCATGCACACACCACATGCACACTAAAATCAAATAAATAAACTATCAATTCCATTCACAGAGGGACAAATACTGTATGATTTGACTTCTGGGAAGTATCTAAAACAGACTTAGAAAATCAGAGAATACAAAAGTGGTCGTCATGGTGTGTGTGCCCTGGGTGGGGGCGAGGCAAGGAGTTCACAGATACTTCGTCAAAATCCAGAATGAGGCCACAGTGATGGGACAGTGTGGACACCTTATCCGTATTAGGGCTGGGGAGGATATTCCGAGCAGAGAGCAGAGCATGTACAAAGGCCCTAGGATCTGCATTGCTTATTTTCTTGGTATTTACAGTATTTTATCAGTGTGCAATTTATATATACACAGAGATACAAACATGAACCCAAGGGTTGACGCGTTCTTGCAAATGTATTTACTTCTGTGACCCTATTTTGAGCATTTTCATGTCTCCAGAAAAATCTCACTGGGGGTCACATCCTACTTCCTGGCTCTTGTTCTGTAGTGACGTTTACTGTCACAGATGGCTTTTTTTTCTCTTTGAGCTCCGTGGGAAGGCAGGCATACATGTGCTTTCCTGTGCCTGGTCTCTTTCTTCCACACTAGGTCCGTGTGATTCATTCACGTTGTCACACCGTATCTGCATCCCGTTTCTCTTTAGAGGTGAACAGTACACGTGGGCAGACCACAGCGAGTTGTCCATTCTCCTGCTGGTGGCTGTTCCTGCTGTCTGAATTTGGGGCTATCAGGAATAAGGTGCTTCAAGTGTTTGTAGGCTAGTCTTTTCTCTCTCTCTCTATATATATATATATACATATACATATATATATATATACATATATATATTTCTAAGTGAAATACACATTTCACTTTCTTGGGTGTCATATTTTTTAAAAATGTTACTTATTTGCAGAGAGAGAGAGAGAGAGAGAGAGAGAGAGAGAGAATATGGGCAGTGCCAGGGCCTCTTGCTGCTGGCAGACAGAACTCCAGACATATGTGCCATTTTGTGCATCTGACTTTACGTGAGCACTGGGAATTTGAACCTGGGTCATTAGGCTTTGCAAGCAAGTGCGTTAACCACTTGGACATCCAGCCCCTTTGGATGTCATTTTTATATCACGAGGTAGATGTGTCTTTATCTTTATTAGAAATCATTGAGCAATTTTCCATTTGCTTTCCATATGAAGTGAGTTTGGGAACCCACGAGATTAGAGGGTTTCCAATGGAAACCTTTTGCCTTGGAAGCATTAACAGCCCATGACTATTTTTTTTCCCCTTCGCTCCCAGTACCCTTAACACACAAATTTGACCCTTGACCTTCTTAGGGTCCACCTTATCCTTGTGCCCCAGGTACCAAGCACCCTAGCACGCTGTGCCCCAAGATCAGCCGCTGCTGGCTAGCCTCCCTCCTCTTGGAAGTGGGGTGTGTATTAAGTTGTGGGGCTGGGGCTAATTCTTTGCAGCTTGTGGGTTGCTCCTTCTATGCGAGCAGACAGGAGGGCGCCCTGGCACTGTTAAAGATCACAAGCTTTGATAACCTTCTCTACTGATTTATGGTCATCCAGGTCTCCCCGTTCACCTAATGAGGGGACCTCCGAGTGTCAACCTGTTTATTAAATGCTCAGAACCATGTGTGAACCCAATCGAGGTAAGAAGTCAATCATATTTTCATTTATTCTGCATGTCACCCTCCCGTTTGCTCAACCCTCTCTCCTCGAGACTGTCAGTCTGCCAAAGGTCTTTCTTTTCATCTCCAAAGCAGGGGGGGGGACTTTAGGACAGATCGCTGGTGGAGACGGTCGGTCGGGGGTGCTGCAATGTTTGCACTTTCCTACTGATTTCATAGGTGTTTGGAAGTTAATGATACTCAGCACCTCATGATTCTTTCCTAGATTTCAAACAAAGACATGAAAGGGAGAGTGGTCCGAGAGGAGGGGCTGGGGGTGCCGAAGGGGAGACAGAACCCTATCTGTGGCATGTGCTCCCATTACTCCAGCCCAGGACAGGCTGGTGAGTCTTAATGAAGATGAAAGATGGATTAATATTCCTGAACTTGTCAGGATCTAATGAAGCCTTAATTCATCTCATTTAATTCCCTTTGAAACTTACACACACACACACACACACACACACACACACACACACACACACACAAATCAAAATAACGGATAGCCTGACTGCTTTAATCTCCACTTCTCACCCCTTCCCCCTTTGACTTGGTCACTGTCATTTTCTTAATCTATGGAGATTCCGCCCTGATTCCTTTCAAGAGTTATCAACCCCGTCTCTTTGGCATGGTGTTCTGGACGTGGCATAAATATTTTTGCCTGTTTGAGGCCCCTGGCTGGATTCTGACCTTGGACATGGCTGGGGGAGGGGTATGAGCAGGCAACTCTGAAGTTACCCAGCCAGAACAGCCCTGTGTGGAGACCTGAAGGGATCTGGGAGCTCATGTGTGGCTGGGGAAGGTTGTGCTTTAAACACAGTTACTTAGAGAAATGGTGGGTCTCTGTCATGCTATGCTTGGTCTCTCGTGACCATGGACCTCATTTGTTCAGTGGTAACTTTGATAATAACCTCAGCAGAAAGCTTGAAATAGTTTGGACCTTTTTGTGTCATCCGTGTGGAATTCTTGGGTCTCGTCTCTCACACAGCACTTTATTTATAACAGATGCTAGAGAGATATTTGGTGAAAGAATGGGCGAGTGGGTGAGCCAGTACAGATGAACAAGAGTGTGCACTACACCATATTTAATTGAAACTTGGACTTGATTTGTGTTTGCATAGTGGGCATAGAGGGAAGCTGGCCTTGGCAGTGGGGACGAGCTGAACACCTGCAGCTGAGATCGGCATTCCTCTAGTCATGCCTGTTCTCTTCCTTAGCAATAGAAACTCCATGTTTAACTGGGCACTGGGTGTCTAGAATAAAGACTCTATTTCCCACCCTGCCAGCTAGCCAAATATAGGCATGTGTGTTCTGGCTGTTGAAATTTAAGTAGTGGTGTGTGGTCGGTGTCTTTAAAAGACAGTCTCTTTGCCTCTTCTTAGCATGCAGCCTTGAAGGCTGGTGGCCCTATTGGACAATGTTCAGAATGGATTGGATCTCTGTGCCATGTTAAACTGGTACATTATCCTGTACTTCCTGTCTCTGGGCTTCTTTTATTGAGAGAGACGTGGACTTCTAAAAGCCAGCCTTTGGGATTTGGCATCACATGCAACTGAATGTAAGTGTCAAGAGTCCAATATGGCTTCAGGGATATGAATCTATCACCAAAGGATGCACAGAACTGCTGCAGCCAAAACACCTGACAGAAAAACAGCCAGGATGGAGGGAGAGGCCACTGGATACAAGGGCTGCAGGCTGCTGGTTGTGGAGCAGGAAAAAAAGTGATTAATTGAAAGAAGTGCTGGGTGTGGTGGCCCATCCTTTAACCCCAGAGTCCAAGAGGCTGATACTGAAAAGATCCCAAGTTTGAGGCCAGCATGGTGAGACCGTCTTAAGAGAGTGGAGTTAGTTTCAAATTTCAAAAGACACGTAATGTCCTATTTTTTTAAAATGAAGCAGAGTTGGGGTTTATTAGGAAGACATTGTGTGTGTGTGTGTGCATGGTGTGGCATGTAGGTACATGTGTGTGCACATGTGTGCACGTATGTATGTGTGGTGGTCAGAGGTCAATGTCGGGGAATCTTCCTCAATCGATCTCTACTTCATTCTTTGAAACTTAACTCAGAGCTCACCGACTTGTTTAGATTAGCTGGCTGGTGAGTCCTGGGGGAATTCTCTGCCTCTACCTCCCCTGAGCTGAGAATGCAAATTTCCACATCCTTCATTTTTACGTGAGTAATGGGGATCCAGATTTAAGCCCTCGGGTTTGGAGAGCAAGCACTTTATCCACTGAGTCTTTTTCCCATCCCCTAGAAAGCCACTTTTAGCATAGATTTAAGCAGGATTAAGAGAAAGTGAGGTGTCCGGGAATGAGTCATATCCCAGTGTGGGTGTGGCTTCTCAAGAGAGTTGTCGACACTCTATTTTTGGAAAATATATTAAAGAATAAGACAAAAATATGACAAGTGTAAAATCTGGGGCCAAAAGATTAACAGGCAACAGCAGGATTGCAGCAAGATCCGATCAGGTGACCCCTGTAGGGGGCCTTCACACCAGTCCCCTGTCCCTCCAGCATCTGCAACTTCGCAGAGTGAGCAGAAAACCAGCCTAGCAAAGCCCGCTACTTAGCACCATTGACTCGAAGGAACCATGCTGAAGAACAGCCATGGGCACAAGGGAACTTCAGACCAAACGAATGCTTTGAGAGGCTCTCTTGATTGCTGTGGAGCAGGGATGGTTGCTTAGTTGCTAGGACAGGAAAGACCAGAAGGCAGTAAGCATCTGGGCAGGGACCCAGTAGCAGAAGGGTGGTGATGGGGCCCTGGATCGTGGGAGCAGGGAGACTGTTGCAGTCAGCTTTCTGGTTGCTGTGCAGAAAGAACCCAAACAAAAGCGGCTTGTGGAGGAATGGGTTTATTTGGCTTATGGACTAGAGGGGAGACTCCATCCTGGCAGGAAAAATGATGGCATGAGCAGAGGGCTGGACATCACCTCTGCCACAGCACTGGAAACAGTGGCAGGAAGGTGTGCCAAATACTGGCAAGGGGGAGCTGGCTTATAACCCCCATAAGCCTGCCCCAACAACACACCTCTAGCAGGGTTGTAATTCCCGAACTGCCATTACCCCAGGATCGATTGCCCAGAACACATTCATTTGTTTGTGGGGGACACCAGGATCAAACCATGACAGAGACCTAGGAGACTGATTGGGAGCCTGGGAGTCAGGAGTTGGTTGAAGGTTGCCTTGGGGGCTTAGTGTACTGAGAACGGATCTGCAGGGAGGCTTGAGTTAGATGGGACCAATCAGATCCATGGAACAGAAAAGGAATGTTCCAGTCCCAGGAAGCAAGGGCAGGTCCCCTGTAGGGATCTGGCCCATGTGATGTCACGAGGCTCAAGAGATATTGAACACTCCACAGAGAAGATGCTCAGGGCTGAGGGAGGAGGTCAGGGGTGTGTGGAGGGGGGGAAGTGGGGGCTTTCTGGGAGCTGCTTTTGGTTCTGATAGAGAAGTGGGAATAGTGGCTTCCAGATGGTATTGCTCACTTCCTCCAGTGACACCCGCAAGCAAGGGGCCAGCTGACTGCTGGACAGGAGATCTGTCAGCCTCTGATGTGTTGAGGGAACCCGGGGACAGTGTCACTCTGGTCTCTTGGCTGCACTCTGCTATACTCCTCACCAGGGACCCCATGAGGGGGTAGGTCACATTGTGGTCCTGAGGCACCCCTCTATTTTAAGATAAAGCTCAGACCTCCCCATACAGTTTGCTGACTCAATGAGATACATCATGTCCAATCCCCCTTTCATCTCCTCACCTCACAGCCCATCATCACACAGTCAAGATTTTATCCAGACTCGCAACATTCCCCTCCTGGAGTCTTTCCTCTCTGTTCCTGCCTACGTGTCCTGGCCATGTGGGGGAAGGAGATTGAATACTCCTTTGGAATCCATGGGGAGCCTCCCACCTTTGGAAACCTGGAGCCCCCAGCTCTTCCAAGGGCTCTAATGTTCATTCCATGTGGTCAGAAGCGAGTTTATATCCATCCACCTTTTGCTTTTCCTGCTGGACTGGGCTCCATACCCTAATTATTTATTTTATTGATTTATTTATTGGTTGATTTGAGAGATATGAGACAGCATGGGTGCACCGGGGCCTCTAAGCACTGCAAACTAACTCCAGACACATGTGCCACCTTGTACATATATGGCTTTACGTTGGTACTGGGAATTGAACCGGGGACCTTAGGCTTAGCAGGACCTTAGCCACTGGGCAATCTTCCCAGCTTCCCTAATGTATATAGATAGATAGATAGATAGATAGATAGATAGATAGATAGATAGATAAATAGATAGATAGATAGATAGATAGATAGATAGATAGATAGATAGATAGATAAGCACAGCTTCGGGGAGGACATCAGAGCAGGCACTGTGATATCATTATGCAAGCAATTTTAAAAAGTGTTGTGCAAGCGTGAGAACCTTAGTTCAGACTCTCAGAACCCAGGTAACAATGGCAGAGGTGTCAGTACACCTGTAATTCCAGCAAGAGAGCAACTGAGACAGGAGGCTGCCTGGGGCTCTCTGGCCTGTAAGTCTAGACAAATGGGTCAAGTCAAGGTTAAGTGTAAGATCCTTTTTCAAAAAAATAAGACGGAACGAGAGTGACTGAGGAAGATACAGATGTTCGTCTCTGGCCTACAATGCATGTACACACATGTGTACACATGACCACACGCACACACAAACACACCATACACGTATCCAAAAAAAAAAAAGATTTTAAAAAGCTAGAGGGGAAAATACATTGTCCTAAAATGGGATGAAGGCAGCATGACTCATGGAACCAGGCACACCTTGGTTTGAATATCGGCCACACCCAAAATAAAACCTCAGGTTTTTCATCTCTAAATTGGTAACAACATCTTGGTTTTTCTTTTCATAAAGAAGTAAAGAACATTTGATCAGAGAGGAAGAAGGTCCCTGATGCCTCCAAAATATTACAGGCTATTATTGCCAAGGCTCTTGGTTGCCCACCAGAACTCAATGGGAAGACCCTCCACATGTCTGGGCACACAGTTGACCAGTCAGGACAGATGTGCCAATGGGTGCAATGTTGGCTTGTTTTTAATGGGGAAACCAATTGCCCCCATTTAATGATTGGATTTGAGACCTATTCCATAGCAGGGAATTCCTGCCTCATACTGACCACATAATGAAAAGCCTATATGGATGGGGAGGTATTAAGCCCCAGGGGAGAAACTACTATTGCTGTCTGGGTAAGTAGGTATATTATGTTCACCAAACTGCCCTCTAAAGACTTATGCTTATGTCCATATATTAATTCTCATCTCACTTTTGGTGAGAGAAGCCTTCTCTGTTCACTGGGGTGACTCAAACCTCATCAAAGTACTGAGAAGTGACAGTGGAGAGTTCAGCACTGAGACATCTCTATCACACCCTCCAAGGCTCAGGGACCATTGTGGAAGAGGTGATGGAAAGAAGAGCCAAAGGATGGGGAGGAGTGCTTTGTAATAGTCTTTCAGATATAAAGTGTTCATGGTATTCATGACCTCACATTGGCTGACATTACCTACCCAAGACCTTCGTAATAGCCCCTAGGATTCTTGTCATCCTCCTGGAAAAGAGCCAGAGGTGGTCAGTGGCTGGGTCAGATGGGAACAGTGAGTGAATAAGAGCTTTGGCTTTTTCTGGAACTGGGGGTTCTTGTTTCTGGGTTCTGTAGACAGGACATTTGGAAGAGACTGGAAGGAGTGTGGGGTTGGAACTTCCTTGGGACTTTGATGAAGAGATCAACAATTAGTTCCTCACAGTAACCTTGATCTTGGGGGCACTTCAGCAGGGCTCATGGGCACAGGGCACAGGCAGAGCACAGAGGGCATGGGTACAGGAGCCTGCAGTCCTGCCCAAAGTTTCCTTAGCCTCAGAACATACCACGCCCCCTTTCAGACCCAA
>PVHP010041363.1:0-15459 GCA_004024765.1 Zapus hudsonius | reverse complement strand
AATCTCAGTGTGCCTATAGCTAGATGGGAAGCTGAGGCAGGAGAATTTTCCAGAAGCTTGTGAAGGGAGAGGTGAACAATATTGAGAGACCCTGCCTCAAAGGAAGTAGAAGGCAAGAGAACCTATAAAAGTTTTCCTCTGACTTCCACACAAACACTGTGGCATGCATGTGTGTGCACGTTTGTGCACACCCCCCCCCACACAGAGACCAATACACACATATACACTAAATAAAGTTTTTCAAAAGGCAAGGTCTGGAGCGATGGCTCAGAGCTTACAGGCATTAGCTTGCAAAGCCTAATGGCCTGTGTTGGGTCCCCCAGTACCCTAGATGCATAAAGTGGCACATGCATTTGGAGTTTGCAGTGGCAGGAGGCCCTAGCTCACCTATCAATCCTCTCTCTCTCTTAAATAAATAAACTATTTTTCACAAGTGAGGATCTCACCAGATAGTCTCTAGCTCACCTATCAATCCTCTCTCTCTCTTAAATAAATAAACTATTTTTCACAAGTGAGGATCTCACCAGATAGTCTATAATGGCCTCAAATTTGTGGCCCTCTTGCCTCGGTCTCTCATGTTCGCCACTGTACCTGGCACAAAAGTATGAAGTTTTATAGTTGAGAAAGAAAACGTAGGTATGAATCTTTGTAAACTTGGATTAGGCAGTGGGTTCTTAGATATTACTAAAAAGTACAAGCAACAAAGGAGAAATTATTTATATATATCATATGATATATACATCATATACATATATATATGTGTTGAATATCATCAAAATAAAAAATTGCATGTCAGAGGATACTGTCACAAATAAAAAATATTCAACAGGATGGGAGAAAATATTTTCCAACTATATACATATATATATATATATATATATATATATATATATTAGATAGATAGATAGATAGAGGACCCAAATCTAGAATAAACTAAAAATTATTCTCATTCAATAACAAAAGACAACCCAGCTTTTAAAAGTGGACAGGTGACCTGAATAGATAATTCTACGTAATTATTGGCCAACAAGCACAGACAAGGGGTGGGAATGCTTAATAGTACTAGCCATTAGAGGAATGCCAATCAAACCCACAATGAAATACCACCTCATACCCACGAGGATAGCTGTAATTAAAGTCACAGAATTAGCAAGTGTTGTTGACATGAGAAAGAAAGTTGGAGTCTTTATTTCTGGCTATGGCTAGTAAGAATGTAAAATTCCTCAAGCTGTTAAACTAGAACTGTCCTATGTTATCCAAAGAGCTATTGTTGCAGTCAGCTTTCTTAGTTGCTGTGCAGAAAGAACCCAAACAAAAGCGGCTTGTGGAGGAATGGGTTTATTTGGCTTACGGACTCGAGGGGAGACTCCATTCTGGCAGGGAAAACGATGGCATGAGCAGAGGGCTGGACATCACCTCCGCCATAGCACTGCAAACAGCGGCAGGAAGGTGTGCCAAACACTGGCAAGGGGAAGCTGGCTTATAACCCCATAAGCCCGCCCCCAACACAGCTTCATCGAGGTTGTAAAACCCAAACTGCCATCAGCTGAGGATCGATCTATCAGAACACATTCAATTGTTTGTGGGGGACACCTGGATCAAACCATGACAGTCCGCCCCTGGCTCCCACAAACTAATAATCATTCAAGATATAAACACAATATGTTCACCTCAACGCTTAAGTCCCCGCAGCTTTCAACTGAGCCATAATGCCAAAAATAAACCCATAATGGCACAGAACATTCTCAATGCAAAACATGAGGCACATCAAAAACAGATTGACAAATACAAGATTTAAAACAAACAGGGCACCATCAATCTCTAACTCCAAGCTCAATGATTCTTAACCAATAACACAAGTCTCTTGGAGATTCAATTCCGCCCCTCCAGCTCGGCTACTCACAGTCCGGGAAAGCGTCATCCGGTGCTGGCAGCTCGCCTTGGCACCCATCCATAGTCCTGGAATTCACTGGGTCTCCATTGCAACCCACAGTTCATCCTCATGGCTCCATCGGGCTCCATGTAGGCAACCTTGCACACCTGCTTCACATGCCAATGGCCATTTTTCAAAAACAAAACTGTGTTGCAAATCCAATGACCCTCTCTTTCTAACCAATCTCCATTCCACAGAACCAGGTGGGCTACCAACTTGTTAATCCAGGGGGGAATCAAAGCATTCAGGCCCCTTACTTCAAAGAGTCCGCATTCTTCCTGTTGTTCCAGTGCAGAGCAGCTGACCCAATCTTAGTGGTTGTAATCTCTCAAACAATTGCAGGTGAACGGGCAGCAGTTTCGACCCAAAGATCTTCTTTCTGTGCCATCTCCATCTGCTCACACCAGTCCTTCTTTACGTAACACAACCCTGCACAGGTTCCCAGGACATAGGCAGGCAGAACACAGTAAGCCTCTAACACAAACTGCTTCTGGCACAGTCCTGACCAAGTTCTTTCTCCCCCTCGTTAGCCAAACCTCACAGTCCATAGTTCTCAATACATTCAGGTCTTTCAACTCTGACCAGAATGATCCATGAAGCTGTACTCACAACACTGCGAGGCATCTCTTAGGCCAAGAGTTCAAATCCTTCCACATTCCTCCTGTAGATCACTTCCAGAAGACCAAAGCCACAAGATCAGGGTTCTAGCAGCAACAGATGATCCCACATCCTGGTACCAAAACTGTTGCAGTCAGCTTTCTTAGTTGCTGCGCAGAAAGAACCCAAACAAAAGCGGCTTGTGGAGGAATGGGTTTATTTGGCTTACGGACTCCAGGGGAGACTCCATCCTGGCAGGGAAAATGATGGCATGAGAAGAGGGCTGGACATCACCTCTGCCACAGCACTGCAAACAGCGGCAGGAAGGTGTGCCAAACACTGGCAAGGGGAAGCTGGCTTATAACTCCATAAGCCCGCCCCCAACAACACAGCTTCATCGAGGTTGTAAAACCCAAACTGCCATTAGCTGAGGATCGATCTATCAGAACACATACAATTGTTTGTGGGGGACACCTGGATCAAACCATGACAGCTATCCTACCTACCAATATCACTATTTAGATCTAGACCCCATTGAGAATAGATGTATACACAGACTCACAGAAACTTGATTATATGGGTTCTTAGCAACGTTAGTCATAATAGCACATATAACTAAATCCAAGACTTGAAGAATGGATACATGATATGTGGCATATCCATAAAATGGAATATTACCTGGCAACTTAGAAATGAAGTTCCGGGGCTGCGAGGAGAGCTCAGTTGGTAAAATCCTTGCCTCACAAGCATGAGGACCTGAGTTTGATCCCTAGTGCCCACATAAACGCTGGGTTTGTCAGTGTGCACCTGTAATCCCAGCACTGGGAGTGGGGGGAGAGACAGGAGGATCCCTGGAGCTTGTGGGCTAGTCTATCTAATTGGTGAGCTTCAGGTTGACGTCACTGATAAACAACATCAACGTTGTCTTCTGGCCTCCACATGTGAACAATGCAGGGCACCTGCATACAGGTGTGTCTACATATGAGCACACACCACAACACACACAGAAAAACGGAGTACTGACACATGTCACAATGTGCATCAACCTTGTGAGCATTGTGCTCAATGAAGGAAGCTGTTTGTACAGGACCATCCATCGTATGATTCTTTAACATGCAGTGTTTAGAATAGAAGATTTATAGACACAAGTAGTCTGATGGTTGCCCACAACCTCTGTGAATGGGAGGGTGGGTAACAGCCAAGGAGAGCAGGGCTTCATTTTTGGAGTGATGAAACTGCTCCATAATGGACTGTGTTGATGGTAGTTGATGGACTGTGAATATACAAAAAAAAATTTTTGAATTGCATTAAGTATGTGGATTGTATGGTACTGAATTATATATCATTAAAATCATTTTAAAAAGAGCACTATTCCCAGACACATTATACCAGCTACTAAAAATCAAAAGCCTTTAATGCATTTGGAGTTTAAAAAAAAGTCCATCATATTCCTTCAGAGAAACAATTATGAATGCAAATTTCTCATCAGAAACCATGGAAGTAGAAGATGATGGAACAATGTTTTCAAGGTCCTGAAAGGATGAATATAACTCCAACCTCAGAAGTCTGAACCCTGTGAAGTTACCCAGCAGGAGTTACGGCAAAACACGAACGTTCTTGGATTTGGATGAAAGAAAAGTAAGAATTTGTCACCAGCAGATCTGCTCTCAAATGAATGCTGACAAAATCTCTTCAGGAAAATGGGGCATCATACCAGCGGGAAACTTAGAGCTTCGAGAATGAAAGGGAACAGAAATGGCCAAGAGCCTGTCAATAGAGCAAACTATATTCTTCTGGGCTAAGTTCTCTAAAACATATATGATGTGGAAAGCAAGACTCAGACCACGGGGGAGTTTCAGTAAGTGCAGATATAAATCATCCAGCTCTCAACCAATGGGGAAAGGGCTAGAATGCCCGCGTAACTTTAAGATGTCTGCTTTATTTGAAGTGGTCAAGTGTTACCATACTGTGAAGATTTTCATAGGTGTGTTATAATCCCTGGGGAAACCATTAAAGAAATAGTATGGGATATGTCTTCAAAGCCATGCTGAGTGGTGTGGGAGAGTTCCCCAGAGATTGAGGAGGCAGGGAAGTTGAGGGAGAGTTTGGTCATCCAGGACACTGCTTGGCTCAAACAGTAAATGCATCCTTCTCCTAAACAATGCACCTAGCAGCCTGCTGGGAACCTGGGAGCCACCTGTAACCCCCTCCCCACGCAAGGCACTAGCGTTTTCTCCCATACTGATTCTTATTCATGATCAGTACCTATTCAAACAGGTTCTGAGCTCTGGGATCAGAACAGCAGGGGGCCACCCAGCCTGTGCGCATGTGCAGTAAGGCAAACTGTGATCTTCAAGTGGACTCTTAGGGGGAAATCCCCTCTATTTACCATCTTATTCTTATGTGTGACTAAATCAGATGCATCATGGGAAGGGACATGCACAGCAGAGAAAACGTTATGTAACCCAAACTGTCAATGGAACCAGAGAGCCACCCAAGACCACCCAAGCTACGCCCCTAGCAACTGATTCATCCTCCTCTCAATCCTGTAAGAAGAAGCCTTGGACTACCTCCTGGGGCCCTTGAGTACCCCCCACCTGAGGGTCCCACTACCCTTTGGTTGTTGGTAGTGTATTCAGACCTTTACCATCAATTTGTTCTTAATAAAGTTTCTTGATATGTAACTGATTTTGTGTGCCTTTCTACAATTAAGTTTGAGTAAGAGACAAAAGATCCCGAGAACCTGGACACACACACACACACATACACACACACACACACACACACACACACACACACAGAGAGAGAGAGAGAGAGAGAGAGAGAGAGAGAGAGAGAGAGAGAGAGAGAGAGAGAGAGAGAGAATACCACAATGGGTAACAGCTCCACTGTGGTTACAACCACCAGATAGATTTTCTGGCTTCCACTTTTTCTTTTCCTACTTCCTTTCACATTGACCTTCATCAGAACTCACTGAGGGTCAAGACCTCCAAATTGACAAATATTGACAAGGGCTGGGGCTGACACCAGCTATGAAATGAGAAGCTGGGGATTGTGCAAGGTGGGGACTTAGTCCACGGCAGAGAGGGAAAAAAAAATAAGTGAATACAAAAAGATGTCCCATTGAGAATTATAAACCTATAGTTCTGTGTGATCCATTCCAGACTTTCCATGAGTTTTATTACCTTAGAAACCCCGAGGCAAGAATTTAATTTAAAGTAGACCGGGGTTGGTAGTACCTCTGGATGCTTTCAGAATCAAACTGACAGACTCCGGAGGAATGTCCTTTAGGCAGATTCCTCAAGGAATTCTCAAAGGTCAAGTTGAAGAACTTGACTTCATGATCTAAAAGTCATCAAACCAAGATTGAGAGTTGATAGAAGCAGTTCTGGAGTCAGACATACAAACCCTTCACACGCCAGACTTTCCAGACAAAAGACAGGGATGAAGGCATGAGATCGGATACTGGAAGAATCAGAAGGAAAGAGTCAGCCAAAATTGGCCAGAAAAATTAGTGAAAGAAGCGAATAGAACTTCTCAAATGAGAAAGATATTACTTGGAGCTGGTCATGGACGTGCATGACTGTAACTCAGCACTGGGGAAGTTGAGGCAGGAGGTCAGGAGTTCAAGGTCATCCTCAGCAACAAAGCATGTCTCTGGGAACAGCCTGAACTACATGACACCCTGTCTCAGTAAAACAACTTTTAAATATTACACTATTCATAAATGAATACTTATATCTTAAGATTGAGTAGTTACTTGCTTTTGAGAAATAACATAGTGAAAGGAAAAAAAATACTCTCTAATAAGCTGGATGCAACTGGCAGACACCACCTTACTCAAGCGACCAAGGTTAATGTCACCAGAGACACCATGGACTCCTGGTACGGTGTGACAAAAGAGGTCCTTACCATTGTGGTCTTCTTTTCCAAGATCTCTTCCTAGCTCCAGTCTAACCATGAAATCAAGTTAGGCCAAGCCAATTTGAGGGATGTTCTATAAGGTAGCCATGAGTATGCCTCAGGACTATAAAACGAAAACAAAACAAGCCGAGAAACTTTGAGGGGAGATTGGGCAAGATTGGCCATGTCACATCCTGGGCTGGATCCCAAAGACATTCGTGGGAACTGTGATGAATCCACATCTTTGTTTTGGCACATGTGTGACAGTAAAATGGGAGGTACCTGGCATGGAAAACCACATCAGTGATGCTTGGCAACTCTGGGCATTGTATGTCCATCTTCATTTATAAACCTCAACTTACTGCAGGGAAAACAAACTTAATAAAACTCCCAATAGGGGCCGGAGATATGGCTCAGCAGGTAAGTGTTTACTGCAGGCATGGTGGTCTAAGAGGGCCTGGGACCACCTGAGTTTGATTCCCCAGGACCCACATAAACAACTAGACATGACTGTCTACTCCACAGGGAGCAGAGAGACTGGAGACTTGCCAGGGCTCATGCAAACCACAGTGCCATACTCAGAGAGAGAGGCTTAGTAGCAAGGAAACTCGCAGATGAGTGATAGACAAGCATCTCCGATGTGCTCCTTTGGCCTCTGTATCTGCAAGCGCATTGGCAGATACATGTGTGTACACCCCCACCCTCACACGCCCCATACCACACCCCACATATAACACAAGCAAACCGAGCAAAACACAGTGGGGCTGGGGAGATGGCTCAGTGCGTAAAGCACTTGCTGAGTAAGTATGAGTTTGGATCCCCAGCACCCATGGAAAAGCCAGGCTTGGTGGTGTGGGAAGGAACTATATGAATGAAATAAGGAAGTGAACTATGAGAAAGAACTGTGGCAATACTTCTTATGGACCTTACGAATAACTTATCTGAGAATATTGCTGTGAGAAGCTTGTTCTGTAAGTTTCTGTCTTGTAACTTTCCCTGTAGTTAATGTGAAATCCAAATCTTACCTTGTTTAACAGTGTAATTAGGGTTCCTCTGCCTTAGTTTACCTTTGCCCTAAACAGCAAAGATGGCCAATATCGACAAGGACTGATTTAAAGCCGTGCTCTTTGCCATACTTCCCAAGTGACCTGCTTGCACTCCTGGCCCAGAACAATGCGTGCACAAGTGAAATACGCTGACTTTGCTATTCACAGAACTCTCAGAAGTAACAGCTGAGCTTAGTGTGATTGCAGTGTGAACTCTCTCTCTCTCTCTCTCTCTCTCTCTCTCTCTCTCTCTCTCTCTCTCTCTCTCTGTGTGTGTGTGTGTGTGTGTGTGTGTGTGTGTGTGTGTGTGTGTGTGTGTATTTTCTGGATCAGCAGAGTCCAACAGGTCATACCCCTAAACCCCTTCTATTAGCAAATGTTTAAAGAATTATTTAGAGTCAAAAATTTCTTATTCTGTCCATGTGATGCTCTTGTTCATGTATTCCTATTTCTGCTGTTCAATAAAGACATTAATGAGTGCCTGATAGCAGAAGCTAATCAGAGCAGCAGCAGAGCAGAAGCAGTGGGTTCATCCTTGGTTCAAACACCTCCAAGGTCTCCTGACAGACACCACCTGTAATCCCAGCCCTGCAGAGGTGAACACAGGGAGTCCCTGGGGCTCACTGCCTAGCTCAATCAGTAAACTCTGTATTTGAGTGAGGGACCATGTCTCCAAGTTAGGTGGAGAACAATGAGGAAGACAGCTGACATCAGCCTCTGGCCACTGCGTGCATGCACACACACATGCACACACAGAAAGTACAAAAGAAAGCATGCAAGGAGGGGTGGGGTATAGTCTCTGCATGACCCTGAGTTCTGTCCTAGGAGCCACGAAAAGCAAAACAACAATGGCTTAGCAATGTGACAGGAAGTTTCCTAGACAATTCCAGGTGCCCTTGATGGATAGAACAGGAGATGACAGGGGGGGAATACTCTAGAAGCTAAGAGAAAGATGGGTTGTAGGACTCGGACACTATTTCTGGCTGGCTGGAGCCATGGTGGAGCTAAGCCACAGGAGACACCCCAAGACAGCCACAGAGGAATTTCCCAGATATGTGGAAGCTGAGCATAGGTGACATTGTTAAAGACCCCGGGAGATACCCCAAGATAAGGAAGGAGAGGTGTCTTTACTACGGGCAGCAGAGCGGCTGCTGGGGTCTTTGGCGTGGAGCAGCAGGGTGGGCGGCTCTCCTGGAGCAGGAGAAGGCTGTTGGAAGTGTTTGTGAGGAGTGGCTGGAAGTCATGGTGCTGGTTCTACGGTGTGCAAGGGGTCCAGGATTGTGGCAATTGTCCAGTAATGCTTGTTTCTCACATACATTGTCTCTCTGCTTCTTAAACCTCAGGTGAGGATTCAGCTCACTGGAGGTGTCAGTATTGGTTCAGCAGAAGACACAGCCTGGGACTGAGTACAGCAGCCTGGACAGCTGTTCCCTATCCCCAAGGACCCCCATTCAGGTGAAGCCAGATCCTTGACTTCACCATATTGAACCTGTGTGGAGCAGAGCTAGTTTATGATAGAGTTGTTTAAGCATAGGTTTAAACATGGCTGTGGGCTTCTCAATGGAGAGCCAGGCTTCCCTGTCTTTATAGTAGTTATACACATAGTATTATTTTGGTGATTTCTAAAGTTATTATCTTCAAAGAGTTGCTAAGAAATTTAAACAAGGTTAACAGTGTAGTCTCTGAGAGGTAGTTGACAGGATTCCAATTGATAAGGTCAAATCTTAGGTCACAGGGATTCAGGAAGTTAGGATATCTTCACTGTCAATGGTATTGTGTGTGAGACTCCCAGAAACGATCTGGGAGAGGAGTGAGGTCCTCCCTGAGGTCATGTATGGGTGCAGGTGTGTCATGTATGGGTGCAGGTGTGTCATGTATGGGTGCAGGTGTGTCATGTATGGGTGCAGGTGTGTCATGTATGGGTGCAGGTGTGTGGATGAGTACTCATGCACGTGGAGGTCAGAGAATAACCTGTAGTTTCTCAGGTGCTATTTTCCGGTTTTTGAAACAGAGTCTCTTACTGGCCTGGAGATCTCTAAGTATGCTAGACTGGATGGCCAGAGGGCCTGAGGGATCCAGGGATCTTCTGCTCTCTTCCTCCCCAGCACTGGGATTACAGCCCATACTGTGCCTGGCTTTCATGAGAGTGGTACGGATATGAACTCAGGCTTTAAAAGGAACAATTTTACCATTTTACTCTGCCTGATGAACTTCCAAACATTGAAAGTGTTCCGAGAGAGCGCAATGATTAAACAGAGATAAGTGAAATCTATGCATTTTATACTTCAGCTGGCACCAGGATCTCATGGGTCTGACATCCTTCTAGAACCTGAAGCATAGCAGCTCTGAGAACACAGTGGATAAAGTTTGCTGTAGTGGAATTCCAGTCTTCCATGGGAGGGGCAAGTTCAAAGGATATAAACCATCATCCTATGCTTATCTAGAAAGTTCTAGGGTGACCTCTGTCTTTCTGGTGCGGAGTAGCTTACCCGGAGTGAGAGGCTTCTTTGAACTATACATGGTGTGACCCCTAATGCTGTGCCTACCTGGTTCACACATACTCCTTTGTAAACTATCATTCCCTGCTGGCTTCCTGGTGTTCAGTCTCTTACCTAGGAGGCTCCCTGCGTAACACACAGGAGCCAGAGACACATTTCATGACCAGCTGGAGTCACAGAGTTTTCTCTGCTGTCATAAGTGGTGACATTATTGAGACACTTGCCAGAATCCCTGAGTCTCCTGTAGATGTCTACAGCATTGATCACTGAAGAACAGGATCAGGATGGCTGGTTGAGGCCATTTATTCCAGGCCAGAGTTTCATCATGGTAGACAGAGCTTTATGCTTGATCTAATCACAGTTGTACCGGGCAAAATTCTTTAGCGCGGCCATCGCTGGCTGTCAGAGGGTCTTGTCTGCTCCTGTGAGAACTGATTGGTGTTATCTGGCACAGGCAGTCCAAAGGAGGCTGAGACACGGACCAGTGGCTTCTTTGCACCATATGCCTGTTTAAATCACAGAAGACAACTTCCAGATGTTCACATCTGTGCTCCTGAGGGGCTTCTGGTTTTCATTCAAATCTGTTGAGGGCTTTGCACCATATTTTTGTTATGAATAGATCCTGGTGGCCTGGAGCCTCTCCACTCTTCCCACTCTGTCCCACCCCTGTGAGCTCAGCCTCACAGGCTTCAGTCCCTCAGGGATTCCCCAGTGCCAGCTGCCCCCATCAGACTGTAACAGGGGAGCTGGGGATTAGAACTTAAGGAGTACCCAGCTCATTCCAATGCACCTCAGGACTCAAGGAGTACCTGAATTCTTGTCTATAAAATTAAAGAATTAAAAATTTAGACCACCAGAGGATAAGGCAGAGTGGGAGAATTTATTTATTCAAAAGAAAATGGAAAGTTACAGAGATCTCTAGCCACTAGTGTGGGAAGAACACGTGGGAGAGGATTTATCAAAATCTGTGCTGCTCAGCAAAATATACAGAAGGAAAGATCATGAGAAGAAAAGGTTCATGTGGGAAAGAACCCCAGTCCCTCACCACAGCTATTAGACTATGGTAAGGGGGGCCTTACCTGGAAATTCAGAGGTCCTTCTGCTGAGCCATGTGAGGAAGAGAGGAGACAGAATTTCCTGTTCCAGTGAATATTCCCTGCCCCAGGTGAGCAGAGAGACAGCTGGTTGGTCTAACTTTGACCAATCAGTTTCAGGATTAGGTTTTACCTCTAGTTAGACACCTCCCACTAAAGGGAAGGGGGGGGGGTCCCACATGAGATGAGTGTAGCCTGCCTGAAAGTACAATTGAACCTGTCACAAGATCACACATTGGATCATGACCCAAATCTAACCATGTCTTCCTGACTTTCTTGACTTCATTGCACAGACATGATGTCTATCTCTGAATCCTGGTTTTGACTTCTGCCCCAAAGTCTTTGGCTTTTGGGATCTATTTAGATGTTCTTTCTTGGTGTGAGGCTCAACCAGCAACTGTATGCGTAGCCTTGACGTCATCTCTTCAGCAGTCCAAAAGCTTAGCAGCCTTCCCTGGTTTGAGAACTGCTAAAACTGGCATACACACCTTGTTCTTGCTGGAGTAAAGCCTTCAGAGTGGGTTTGGAATCCCTCCTGCTACTTGTGGCTGGGTCTTACTGCACACATGCACATTGCTCTCCATGACTGGCCTTGCCTGAGTTATATATTCAACCCTGGTGCTGTCACTGTGTGCTGTATTCAAAAGAATAAAATATAATTTTTCAGGCATAGGTGTCTTAGTTAATTGTCTATTGTTAATAACATTGTGTGATGGTTAGGTTTTGTTGTCAACTTGACCTTTTTAGTAACTCTTGGGTGGGTCTCTGAGGATGTTCACAGGAAGGCAGCCTCTCAGTAGGGGGCAGGATGTAAGGAAGCTCAAAGGAGCTAGAAGTAAACATCCTTTCCTGTGTGAGCAGGGCAGGAACTCAGGAAGCCATTAAGTCTGGGATAGAATTGCAAAACCCCACCCGAAAGAATTCTCTCCTTACCTTCCTGCCTGTTCCCTGTTCTTTGTGTGTGGTGTTGATGATAGGTTTTTCTCTCAGCTTGGACCTGTGAAAGAGGACCAGCCTCTTTCAGTTTTATGGGACTTCCCTGGATCTGTAGCTTGAATAAATCGTTTCCTCCCATAAACTGTGCCTGGTTTGGAGATTCATCTCAGTGGCATGTGGCTGACTATGACACATTGCGTCATGGATAAGGTCAAATTATAAAGAAAAGAGTTTTACTTTGGCTAATGGTCAGGTCCAGGCCTGGTGATGGGTTTCTTATTGACAGTTTCCTGGGGTGTCAAGAGGCAGGGAATGTTATTGTGTGTCTCTCATGCTCTCTTTCTGTTTATTTTTCATGGGGCTCTAACCTGATGCCCTTATATAACCGTAATCTTCTCCCCAAACTCCACTTCTGAACACCATCAATGGATTGTGTATGAACACTCACCCACATACCTCTTAATACCTGGTAAGGAATATTAAGGTCCAGCCTGAGTTTCAAAGGGGACAAACCATATTCTAACTAAGGTCCTTGGTCCCTAGGCCTCTGCCATGAGTGTGTAGAGGAACAAAATGCCAGGACAGACATCACCAATAGCAGCCACAGAATCCCAAATAGTTATAATCTAAGATGGTTCAGCCCATGAAGCAAAGTGAGTAACCCACAGAGAACCGGCTCTTTTCCCTCAGTCAGGGGAGCTTTCTGCTCCCATGGACCTTCTCTGCCATTTCTTTAGCCAATAAAAGAATGAGTTCACAGGGAGGTAGCTTTGTCCCTGTAGCCCCTGAGTGCCTAGAAGGAAGAATCCCTTCTCCTCATTCCTGGGGACCCTGAATGGGCATCATGCCAGCCTCGCGCTGAGGAAAGGGCAACAGACAACTTGAATCTAATGTTATTTATCATAGTTCCCAGGACATCTTATATTATCTCTTATATTATATTATCTCTCAACATTCTTAGCACCTCATTGAGGAAGAGAACTGGATATATGATTTTCTTTCACATAGAGCATGAATAGGCTTAACCTTCAAAAATGGCCGTTTTGTGGGTATACGAAAGAAGACATCCTTCTGTTGTGAATAAGATGCTCGTGGGCTTATTTTGAGCCACATAGAGATTATTTGTGGCCCTTTAAAAACAGCCAGTTTACTTCCCAGTGTTAATTGAGTCCAAAGCCCCACCACGTGTCACCAGCACGCGTCTTCAAGGAAGAACCAGGGACCGAAGCTCAAGGCAGCAGGGAGAGCAGGCCAATCCATCACTCAAATTTGATACATCTCTCCTTTCAATTAGCAAAGTGTGTCTCTTTCTTCCATTCCTCTATGCTAATCTCCCGCTAATAAACAATCTTGATGTGTCAGACCACAAGGAGAGACACCTCACAGATGAACCAATTTGCACTCACTGTCACCTAGAAAGTTGAATTACAGCATAAATTCCATGGACAGAGTCAGCACAGAGAGCCAGAGGGCTGCTGGTTGAGTGTGGCTTTTATAGGTGTGTGTGTGTGTGTGTGTGTGTGTGTGTGTGTGTGTGTGTGTGTGTGTGTGTATGCACACATGCACTATTATTTTTAACAAGATACTAACAGACTAATGGTTCACTATTTGTCTGCTGAAAGGGAAACAAAGGTCTCCATGCTAGTGCATTGAGACGGCTCATCTTACTGACTCCACGTGGTGAAGAAGTCAGTGGTGTCACTGCCAGCTTTGGGTGGACAATGGCTCTGGTGAAGGTCCTGTCTTTCTGGCTTCTCTTTTCCAGAGAGTAACAATGGGCATGTGCAGTAAGATACTTGGGGCAGTCTTTGTAGACTGGGTTAACTACTAGTTAATTGCATACACAATACAGGTGATAATAAATTACTCATCATAATAGGGACCAAGTGAGATAAGGTACTAGGTGTCAGCACACAGTAGGCCAGGATATAATGCCTTGCAGGTCAGGAGGCTCCAAGTAGAACAGGCAGCATATCACCCTTAGGTTGAGGCTTCCTCCCTGAGGTTCTCCCTCCTTCAGTTGCTGAAAGGGCTGCCTGGGGCTTCTGGGTGGGAGATCTCTTCTGACTCAGCCTCCCTTCCCCAGAGAGACTTCCCTTGAGCAGGAAAGCTTGGTAATTGGCTGCAGGTGCTGGTTAGGGAAGGTCAAGGAATGAACCAGCAGCCCACCCAGAGCCTGCTGCACAACTGGATGTGATTACAGAGGCTGTTCAAGCTGCAGGAGAGGGGAGGAGCTTCCTAAGTCCCAGCCAGCTGTGAAAGATGGGACAACCACATTGAGGGTCCCTGTTTGGGAGGACAGCCTTCAGAGTGTTCTCTGAGAACAACTTGGAGACCAGCAGCGATGCTTTGGGATGAGGACTATGGTCTCAGGGATGAGAGAGTGAGAGAGAGAGAAAGAGAGAGAGAGAGAGAGAGAGAGAGAGAGAGAGAGACAATACCCTTTTTGTAGCTAGATACCAAGAGGAGTACATTCATGTATGTGTGTGCAAACATGCTGAGTGTGTGACTGTATCTGTGTGCACGTGTAGCACAGTGAGTGATGTATCGCATGGAGCAAATGTGTCTATATTCACACATGTATGTGTGTGCATTTCAAGAAGGGCTGGCTGTCAAGGGCTTACTGGCTTTCAAGGACTTGCACAACCCCCTGGGTTGCTTCCCCTTTATTTCTAGAATTCTCACTAGCATGACTGGGGAGGGCCAGGTCCCGGGCCTGGAAGATCAGGTGAAAGCAGAATTTCTTTTATTATTGTGTGTTGTATGCATATGTGTGTATGTTTGTGTGTTTGTATGTGTATGGGTACACATACACTGTGGCTGTGCATTTGTGGTTATTTGTGTGGAGGCCAGAGGTCAATGATGGGTGTTTTTATCAGTCACTTTCCACTTTATTTTTTGAAACAGCATCTTTCACTGAACCTGGAGCTCATTCATGTGGCAAGAATAACCATCTAGAGAGCCCAGGGGATCTTGCTTGTAAGAACTGAGCTGGGGATTAGAATTTAGATAATTCCCAGCCAAAATTCATATTTACCTCAAAATTTAAGGAGTACCGGAACTCTTGTCTACAAGTTAAAGAATTAAAAACATAGACAACCATATATTAAGATATAGTGGGAGATTTTATTTAAGGTAACATGGGGAGTTACAGAGTTCTCCAGCCACCAGTGTGGGGAGAACATGTGGGAGAGGTTTTAGTCAAAATTTATGCTGTTTAACTAAACAGGCAGGAAAGAGAAAGATAATGGAGAGCTCCCATCATGAGACAGAGTTTATGTGGGGGGTCTTGAGTCCCTGGAAAATGAAAGCCCTCCTTCTAGGATGCCGTGTGGAAGAAAAGAGACTGGCCTTTATTTTAGGGAAGCTTTTAAAACTTCTACTAGGTAAGTCAGAGAGAGAGAGAGAGAGAGAGAGAGAGAGAGAGAGAGAGAGAGAGAGAGAGAGAGAGA
>PVHP010041362.1:0-15452 GCA_004024765.1 Zapus hudsonius | reverse complement strand
TTCTGGAAATAACCTCATAGTCACACACAAAGTTATGACTCATTAATGCCCTAGGTGCCTGTAAATCTAATTAAGTTGATGATCAAATTTATCTGTTACATATTAAAATCAAAATGGCAATAGTTGGTTCTGGTCCAGAGAACTCACTTTTGCTTTAAGGGCAATAATTATAAGGATTCAATATTTATCAAGAAAATCTTTCTGATTTATTTTATGAGGAAAATTGCTCTTTGTACAAAAACAAAACCATTAAGGGAAAGAAAATGAAAGCTCAATATCTTTCATTGCATAAGGAACATTAATACAATAATATTGTTCAAGTTAACAAATCCAATTCAAAAGTATGTAAAAAATGCATCAAGAACAAATGGAACCTATTTGAATAATGCTAGTTCCCTTTAACACTCAAAAATCATTATAATTCAACATATTCACTTAATAAAGACTGAGACACATAAAATGATATGATAATGTGCACAGGGTGAAAGACTACAAAATATAACTGAGGTATTTGAAGACAAGCAAACTGAGAGGAGTATCATATTCATGGACTAGAAAATTCAATGTTCTTTCCATTTCAAATTTCTATGTATTGCACTTAATCCCAATGAGAATATCAGCATTTCATTAAAATTGGTTAGCTAATTCTAAACTTCAAGTCAATGTGCAAAGTATCTAGGAAAATAGCTAAATAATTTTGACCAATGTGAAGAAAGTTAGGGAAAATGTTATAATTGAAGACTTACTAATTAAGATACAGTGGTATTACAAAAAGAATATGCAAATAAATTAGAGCAAAACTAAAGAGAAGTTAAGCTAATTAAGATCCATTAAATTTGAATAAGTATAGTAAGATAGTGACTGAGTTTTTTTTTTTTAAGTAAATTGGGCTACATTGTGTATGCAGATGTAAAAAATTTAAATCTTAACCCAGGCTTGGTGGCACATGCCTTTAACCCCAGCACTCCGGAGGCAGAGGTAGGAGGATTACCATGAGTTCAAGGCCACCCTGAGACTTCATAGTTACTTCAGGTCAGCCTGGACTAGAGCAAGACCCTACCTCGAAAAACCAAAAAAAAAAATAAATAAATAAATCTTAAACCTTGCCTTATATAATTTATATAAAAACACTAACTTGAAATTCGTTTTAGATCTGATATAATGATAAAATTATGGAATTTTGAAAAGAATGTAGGGTATGTTATCTTTGGATGTAGGATATCAAGAGACAAATGAAAATGATTTATGAATTATTTTTCTCTTTAAAATTTCTCTTAGGGATATAAAAAGGTAAGCCTCATAATTAAAAGAAAGTATATTTTGTACATATTATTCGAAGATCACAAAAACTCTAAATAAACTAGTGCCATAAATTTGAATAGGCATTGTTGTGGAACCGTATTGCCCAATGTGGACCATGGTTGTTACTGTCTTGAAATCAAAAAATATGTGATTACCGTCAAGATTGGGCCCTGTCACATTCCAGTTGAAAAGGAGAAGGGTTCACAAGGTTCATGGATGTGGAGGAGCTGATGGCCACCTGTCAAGTGGGTAATAATTGTTCAAGGAAAAGACTCTTCGATGATGCCACAGTTGCCCATAAATTCTTCATGGTCCATCCTTCACCTATATCCCTATAAGTAACTCCAATTAAGCTCAAAATTAATTCAAGCTAGGCTTGAGTGGAATCATTTCTTTGCTCTATGATGCTACCCTATCTGGAGTGAATAGACATTTGTTCAACTCTACCATAAAAAGTTATTTTAAATGAATTTTCATATTTTTATTCATCAAAAACATAACATTTCAAACCACAATGAACCACCACCATATGCACGATGGTGAAAAGAGCATAGACTGAAAATATAAAATGGCAATGAACACACAGAGCAAATGAAATTCTCATCTCTATCAGGAGGATAAAATGAACATTTTAGAAAAGAAATTCATTGTTTTTTTTTTTTTTAACAAAGTAAGTGTTCACTGACCATACAATATAGTAATTCATTTGAGGGAAGCTACCTAAAAGGAAATTGAGTACAAGAACACTTGCATATGGCTGTTTATGGAAACTATTCTCAAAAGTGTCCACTAGAAACAAAGCAAATGTCTAACAACAGGGCCACAAGCCTGTAGTCCCAGCACTTGTTAGCCCAAGGCAGAAAGACTGCTGCAGATTTTGAGGCCTGCCTAGACTATATAGTGAGTATAAGTCTAGCCAAAGCTAAATGGCATGAGCTTGTTTTAATCTAAAAACAATCCATCAACAGCTGAATAAATGAATTACAGTATATTTATGTCATATAATCTTATACAGTTTTGATAGTTGCAGACACACACAAAATAAAACAATAGCTGGGTATTAAAATGATATTGATGATGGAAAGGTCAAGAAGGGTCAGGGTAGGGGTATAGAGGACCAAAATTAAAGGTATCATGAATAAGCTGTATGGAAACCTACTTCTTCTTAACTAATTAATATATTTAAAGAGAGTTTGAGCAGAAGTATCCTACAGGGATGAATAATGCTATGCCTGGAAACCATAGATTGTTACAGGAAAATCCAAGTGCCAAGGGTGAGGGCTTTCCTCCCAGTGAGCTGTTCAAGGTGGCCCCTTTGACTCCCCAAACAAGGCAGGTCATTGTCATTTCTCATGGTGAGAAGGTGGCTATCTTTTCTTGTTGAATTGGTGGATATTGGGTCTCCACAGTATTCTCTGACATCTGCAAAATAAAACAGAACTTCCAGCCAAGGGTGAGAGCAGATTTGATTAATGGGAGTATGCATGTGCTTTTGAGAGACTCTTTAATGAAGATACCCATCCAGCTGGTCCAAAGGTCTATGGGGGCTTCTCTCTGGGGATTGTGAATTTCCTAACCTGTGGGGTACTGGTTTGGTTCCCAGCACCAGTAATGAGCTCTCTCTCACATTGAGTTGGCCTCATATCCAATCAGAAGGCAGTTATCCAAAATCCATAGTCATCCCAGTAATTCAAACTACCACCACTTGGAGACTTCATTTAACCCTAGTCAGAATGTTATCATTGGGCTGGAGAGATGGCTCAGAGGTTAAGGCACTTGCCTCCAGTGCCTAAAGCCCTGGGTTCAATTTCCCAGGAACCACCACAAGGTGGTGGCCCTGGTTCTCTCTCTCTCTCTCTCTCTCTCTCTCTCTCTCTCTCTCTCTCTCTCTCTCTCTCTCTGCTTGAAAATGAATAAATAAAATATTTTTTAAAAAGAATGTTATCATCAAAACAACAAATGCTGGTGAGAGTGTGAGTAAGGGGAGCTCTTGTCACTGTTGGTGAGAGTGTTAACTGTTGCAGCCACTATGGAAATCAATGTGGAACATCATGAAAAAGCTAAACTTTGAACTACTACATGACCCAATATATTACACCTGATCTATATCCAAAGACTCTGTATCCTCCCATATAGGTACATACACATCCATGCTAATTGCTGCTCTATTTATAATAGCTAGGAAATGGAATCAACCTGTGTCCATCAACTTATGACTGGATAATAAAATATGACACTTTCACATAATAGATTTTTACTAGGCATTAAAGAAAAATGAAGTTATGAAATCTATAAGAAAAATGACAGAATTAGAAAACAGTTACACGAAGTGCAGTAACCAAAGTCCAGAGAAACAAAAATCACATGTTCTCTCTCATATGTGGATTTTAACTTAAAAATGTTTTTATTTATTTCTTTATGTGAGAGGAGAGAGAGAGAGAGAGAGAGAGAGAGAGAGAGAGAGAGAGAGAGAGAGAGAGAGCAAGAATATGCCATCATGCCAGGGCTTCTTGCCATTGCAAACTCCATAAGTATGTAACACTTTGTGCATCTGGCTTTTTTGTGGACTCTGGAGAACTGAACCTGGGCCATCAGGCTTTGCAATCAGGTGCCTTTAACCATTGAGCAAACTTCCCAGCCGTTGATTTTAACTTTTAATGTTTATGTTTTAATGTTACATATGGAAGTAACAGGTGTGAGTACAGGAGAGAATGAGATGGGAAAAAAGAGGTATGGGAACTAGGAAAGATAAAAGGAAACCTAGTATTCTTGCCTGTGGTGCACACATTTAATCCCAGTACTCTTGGGAGGCAGAGGTAGGTGGAAAGCCGTTGAGTTCCAGGCCACTCTGAGACTACATAGTGAATTCCAGGTCAGCTTGGGCTAGAGCAAGACCCTACCTCGAAAAATCAAAAACAAAAAGAAAGGAAACCTAGTATGAAGACCAAAAAGAAGCTAAATTGAGGGAGAAGGCACAAGGGGAAGGGAGAACTAGAAAAGAGGGGAAGGGAAACACACATTTGTTTGAAACCACCAAATTGAAAACTAATTCTTTGTAAGCTAATAAAAAAATTAAAAATTTAATAAGTAATATTCTTAGCTATCCAGATTATTTTGAAGATAAATGCAAATTATTTTTTCACTGTCTCACGATTTAGAACTCTGATGTAATCAAGTAAGTTACTGTCAAGATACTGTTTCATTCAACTTTTGTCTTTTTTTTTAACACAACCCCTTAAATTCTGCATGCAACTATTCAGCTCTCATAGTTCAGTAACTTGTGGAAAAATCCTCTATTTGTGAAAACATACAAATTTTATAAAATGAGGAGACAAATGATAAAGTAATTTTCAATGGGTGAATTTAACCTAACTGCTTAAGGACATAAGACAATCTATTTCAATTACTTCAAGTAATAAAACAAAAACTACCTGGCGCTATCTGCAGCCCAGTTCCCACTGGAAAACAGGTGTGAACTAATATCTGCTGACAGTGATTTCCCAGTGGGAGGCCTTATTTCTCTTCTCTTTTGCTTCCCTATCAAATGAGTGAAATTTACTACTTCTATGAATGAAATAAGCATTTATTTCTATTTTGCAACTGGTTCACCTGAAGTGTGCATATTTCAGGTAACTGTTACACCCTAAAATCCTATGATAATTTTAGAAATCATTTGATTGCCAAGTAATTATTTAATTCAGAATAAGAAACTAAAATTTTACTTAATGTTCCTGGCCAATTAATTACACAATATTTTTTTTTACTTTTTTTCCCCTAGATTCTATGTCATAAAAATGAGTTCATTGGCTACTGATATGAAATCACTTTGTAATTTAACTGGGTGTTAAGTTGTTTCTGAGGACCATTCATTTCTTTTTAAATTCACTAATTATTGTCATGGGAGAATAAAATACACAAAATGTACTACAGCCTACCCTTTTTCTGCCAAATAAATGAAGGTAAGCAGATTTAAGAAACAACAGAAAACTAAGAAGAATCATAAATGCAAAGCTAAAACTTGTCTTCATAGAATGGGATTATGAAAATTAAAAATTATTTGCTATCTTCATACTAAAACATTTTACCCTCTTGTAATCATATATATTGATAGTATCACATGTGAAGCAACAAACCACAATTCAAAGTTTCAGTCTCTTAAACCATAACTTAATTTCTGAACACAATTCCTTACTGATATGTTAATGCAAAGCATGACATTTTTACATACATTTAACATTATGTATGCAATGTATACATTACGTACATAAGAAAAAGTAACATGACGTCTTAAGACATGACAGATACAATGTTGGCATCTCACCAAACATATATCATCAAGATTTTGCTAAATAACTCCTGTATTATATGATGAGGGAAAAATTTGTTTGAACACATCAAAGTTCTACAATGAGAAAAGAAAGATCTGCAGAGTTTCAGTTCATAATTCAACACAAAATGGCATAAAGGATAAATCAATAGAGTATTAATATTAATATGTTTGATGTGAAAAAATGATTTTGCTTAGTGCTTTAAACCACATAGAGATCAATGTTTTTAGTTCATCAAACTTATTCAGCAAACATTATGGAGTTTCTTGTGTTCAAGATACTATGATGGTTGCAGTGGAGTTAAGTTTTGGCCCAGTGAAATCTGATGCCTGTTGTCCCTCATACTTCTCTTTGTACATTCCAAGTAATTTAAATTCTTTTCAAATATTTTGATTGATATGCAAGGAGAGAGAGAGAGAGAGAGAGAGAGAGAGAGAGAGAGAGAGAGAGTAGACACACCAGAGAGCCCCTGACATTGCAAACAAATTCCAGACACACATCTCCTTGTGCATGTAGCTTTGAGTGGGCACTGGGAAATTGAACCAGGCTATCAGGCTTTACAAACAATCACCTTTGACTGCTGAGCCATCTCTCCAGCCTATTAATTTGAATTTTCAATGTCATTTGGGCATCAAGTATAAGGAGGTAATAGGGGTTTAGGAGAAGTCATTGAACGGCCAACTTTGAGTTTGTGTCCATTTTTACTCAAAGAATCGAGATAAGCCAGACTGAGAAGGATAGTTATTAAATTATTACAATTTTATTCAGGAATAAATAAGGGAGAGAGAGGGCCTGCAAACCAGGAAGCGAAAATGTGGTCATGTGGTCCATGAGCCCATGTCTGCGAATAAACCTGGGCCCTGGATCATGAAAAGTGATTTCAAGGGGAAAAAGAAGAGAATGCAAAGAGCTCCTTCTATGTGCTAGGCAGGAAAGCGTAGAGAGCCCTGGGGGAGTAGAGACCAGGATAGAAATTTGGAAATTCAGGAGAGATCAAAAGCCAACAAAGAGAGGCCTACCCACATGGTAAGCATCGGCTTATAACTTTATTGTGGTAGGCTTGACCTTCAGGCTCAGGTGAGCCAGAGTGAGGGCTGATATGTCTGGGCTAAGACTGGCTAAAGAGAAGGCTAGCCATGACATTAAGTTTTGGGTCTGAACTTAACCAGTCATAAAGCCAGAATGAGATTTAAATTCCAGGAAAGGGGAAGTCCCTCCTAGGGAGGGGCTCAGGTTGTTTATGGAAAAACAGATCAAGTAACTCTTTAGTAAACGTATAAGGAGAGGAGAGATTCTTCTCTGATCTCTAGTAAAGTGGACATTGTAAGGAAAGACCAAAGGACATTTCTGCCCTTTTTGTGGCATAGTCATCCAAAACCAACAAAGCTACCTGACTCCCTCTCTTGAGGACTTGCTACCACAGTAGTGTTGCCATGTTACATCTCTAGTGTTTTCCCCAATTCCATACTGTTCTTTCAACCTCTATACTCTCTCACAGGAAGTTCTGCCCAATGGACTCTATTTTTTTTCCATTTCTTATATGGTGTCCATTAGATATTTCCTTCCAGACTCCCAAGACCTCAAGATCTTGCTTTCAGAACTCAAAGATCTTTTAAGTATTCTTCTAAACTGAGATTGATAGTTCTGTGAACAAATTTCCCAGAAAAGCCTGCATGTGCTACACTTACTTTAGCAAGGCTGAATGGATGGATAAACCTCCTGGTGTCACATGGAGATGGCATGTTGCCAGGTCAGAGCCAAATTCCCTTGGGCTGGCTTTAGGGCTTCAGTATCCATTATTACCCACCTCTGTCTGACCTAAGATCCACATGAGTATCACTTGATTAGGTGAGGTCTTCTTGAAAGGGAACAGCAGACCCCCAGCTTCTACCAACCTAAGAACTAAGAATGTCTTCCGATAGCATTTGAAGCCTATGACAGAGATTTCTAGACTTTGCTATAACCTGCCTACATTTTATGGTCATCCAATGTATTTGAAAAGTGCCTTGATTTATGACTTTTGTTCTATAACAAAACTATATATATATATAACTATAGAACCTTCATGAAATCATTAACATGTTGGAACATGGAATTGGGGCATCCTAAATCTGTGTTCCCCAGGCCATGGTCACTCATATTTGGCTCCTGAGTAAACAACCTCTTATCTCCTTTGAAGTGAGAACTGTGTCTTTTTTTTTTTTTGGGGGGGTTAAGTTCTGTAAGAACTTCAGTGAGTGCAAACTCAATCACTAGCTCTACATGATGTAGCAGAAGCTAAGGGAACCAGGTTTGCTAAAGTAACTGTGGTGATAGGAATTTATTGGCCTCTGAAGCTGCTGAGGTGGCTCATTCTATCCTAGTACAGTTAAAAAAAAAAGAATTTCTGTGACAAATATAATTTTTCTTTCATCACTAAAAAAAATTAAAGATATTTGGCTACTCTCTAAAGATATTTAGTTACTGACTAAAGAATTTAATTGTTATATTTTTACAAGTTTACTTCAAATATATGAATACCATAGGTCCTTTATTATTTAGCTCAGAGAGGAGAAAACTACCGGGTCTGGATCTGATCTTCTGAGGCACTTGCTCTGTCAAGATCTTTTGTAGGGAAGAACAAATAAAATAGCATTTCTATAATGCCTCTTTGTTTCAAAACACGCTTTATATTAGTGGAGATAAAAGAATCATGGTTACTACAGCTGTTATAGAAGGGGATTTACTTTAAGAATTAAATCTGACAAGAAGGAAAGTAGTTTTACTATGAAATTATTAACAGCAATAAGCAAAGAAGAATATGTAATTTCTGCACTTTGATTCTCACACTTTTCAATTCTGTCTTGAGTCAAACAACCCCATCTTCTAATGCTTGGAAGCAAGGGACAGGGTGTGACAGAACCTGAAAGTAGGCTACATTGACTTCAAGCTGTCAGCAGGCAGGGTCTGAAGGGACATCAAGGAGACTGGAGGAACCGAGGAGACTGTTGTCTGAGGATGGAAGACAGGGCTGGAATTTAGAAAATGATACCCAACTACGTCTTATGAATGTGCTGATTATTTTAAGTCAGAAGAGTTTAGAAAGTAGCCAAAGCAGGAAGAGACTTTGTAAAGCTCAAAGTCTGACTAAGGGGAATCTACTAGTGAAAATACAATTGCCATAGATGCCTTCCTTGATATTGTATTAAACTGAAGAAAAAAAAAAATCAGTAGGAAAAGAAACCCAAAGAGCTAACACCCTGTCCAAACAGAATTTACCACAAACTCCCTTCTATTTGCCTAGTGCTTTTTACCTGAGAGACTTAATTTGCATAGCAGGACAGCCTTTATTCTTTTGTACTTAATCCCCCTTCTCGGAATATATATGTATGTAAAGGAAGCCCGTTATCATTTTCAGTAGATACCAAGGATGTAATGATGTGCATTCGATGAAAAATTTTGAAAGTGACAATTTCCTTTACATGCACATATAGATGGTTCTACATGTCATTTTTCTAGTTTACAGTAGTATGGAATTCAGGGGGGGAAATTTTTGTCAATTATGAATTTCGATTTTTTTCCCAAACCAGCAATATGTGATACAATTTATCTCATACGATCTTTGGCTGAGGTCAATCCTGGGCTGTGTGGCAAACTACACTTTTTTGGGGCAAAGCATTTATCTGAATTAGCTTCACAGGAATCCCATAGTTTTAAAGGCATGTGCCTGTGCCCAACATAAGACTGCTTCAGGGCTAAGAGGCTATGGGATCTCTGTGGTGGTTTTGTGTACTGCACACAAATTCTTACTGAGAACTTTGTCACAATGAAGAAAGATGCTTCAGAAGGCTCTCTTGAACCTCTTTCCCTTTAAGGTGTGCTAGCTGCTATTTCAGGAAGACATTTCTATAGCCTGGGAGGAGAAATAACTGTCAGGGAAATGAGGCTTGTTTTCCCAGCCAATGATGAGCGGTGGTTGAGTGAACTAGTTGAGTTGCTCCAGTGAAGCCTTCGGGTGGTGACAGGTCCAATAGATGTGATAACACCCCAATCAAAGGAGTGGTCCTGACACAACACCACTGTCCATGTCACTTTACACTGTAACTTTATCCCACTGTAACATAACCCACCCACTGTAACTGTGAGAGAATAAATAGTTGGTATTTATAGTTATTTATAGTCATTGGAGCAATGACATACAGCAAAAGATAATTAAAACAGCTTCTAACTTCCTACAGATAGGAATCAAACTCAGAAAGCTTCAAATTCAAGCACGAATGATTTTCTACACAAAGAGAGAAGGGGGGAATGGAGTCAGAAAGAAAAGGAGAGGGTGGGAAGGGATTTTAATTAAAGGAAGAATAGAAATAATTGCCCCTGGGTTGTTCCTTGTGCTGAGTGAAGTGAATCCAAGTTTGTCTCTCTTCTCAAGCAATGGACTTGATGTTCCCACCACACTGACTAGTTTCTAGTTGTATGTTTTCTCATTGATTAAGCCCATAGATCCATGTATCATATACAGCAGTTGCTGTAGGGCATTTTTCCTGTGGGCATAACATGAAGTCATCTTGAGTTAAAGAATGCTTTGGCCAGGGAGCTATAGCCTTTGGAGCAGAACAATACCATCACACCAGGTCAGTAGTAATGTTGATGGAGCTATTAACAACGGTCTACTGGACATAGAAAGGGAGGGTCACCAGACACTCACCTCAAGTCACTATTGTTCATGCCCCCCTCCACAGCTGCAAGCGATTTGGGGGAAATCACTAGATTGATAATATCATTACATTGATAATATAATTGAGGTAGCCAGTTAACTAGAAGTGGAGCTCCATGATTCAGCTACCATGAGGTCACTATCCAGGAGGTGGTGAGACTTTGTGGTGATGCAGCTACCTGCCCTCATCCTGAAAGTGATGCTCATCCTGCTCTGTAAGTAACCCCAATAAACCCATCTGTTAACCAAAGCCGACTTTTGTGTAAATGTCTTTGGTGTTGTCTGTGGCTTATTTGGGGGAGAAGACATGTACTTGCATCTCTCCAGGGGGAAGTCTCTCCTGGGAGGGACAGCAGTGCTACTCAGATTATGATGTAGATTGTGCTGGCCAGATGACTTTTACTGGCTGGCAATGTCGTTACTTGAGAAACATGGTGTGCTTAAAATTTATAGCAATTTCATGTTGCCCCAACAACCAAATATATAAACAGGTGAGAAGGTGGGTTTGATATTTTCATTTTGTAAGAAAATATGTTCTGATGGCTCAGATGCAATGACGGGAAGTCATTAAACTAGTTACCAAGATTAATAGTTTGCACAACAAAGTAAATCAATGCAAAAACTGAAAAAAATACCAGTGAGCTGAATCAAATATGATCGTTATTGTTATGGTAAAAGTTGTGGATTTTCTAATGGCTAACATAGTAAATTTAAAAATGTTCTTTTTCTCAAGTGATACTACAAAAACCAATTATAAACAAGTTATTGCTTGCTGACCCGCATGGCTATTAGGAAACTTGGGGACTATTTGAATGACTAACTGCATTCCCAATGTTTATGTAAAGTGTGCTAAAATCAGTTTGATTCTCTCAACAGACATGTTTATCATCTGATATTTGGGGACTTCGTGAATATCTGAAGTCTTATATGCAAAGAAGAAATGGAACACATTTTTCAATATCAAAGAAGAGAAGATTGAGGAAGAAAAGCAAACATTAGAATGTTTAATGAACAAAAATTTCAGTGATATTATCTGTGTTTCACATGTTTAAAATATTTATTAATGGAGTAGGTGATGCTCTTCATATTGCACATTGATAAAATATTATCACCAAAACACTAAACTTCAAAGAACATTTAGAACTTTACTTTCCACCAAAAGAAAATTCATGCATTAAAAATTCACAGATCTGGAATTGCTTACATCAGAAAATCACTTTTACTTCAGGGGAAGATGGTTGGAACTAGGTATTGGTGAGAACGGGAAGATTTGTTTATGTAAATATGGAAACACATCACTTGAAAAGAGTTAAAAAGAACATTTTGATTTTGTTTAAATTGCTTTTTAAAATACCTTCTATTCCTGTGTATTATGCTTTAAAATGAAATATATAAATGTTTGTAGAATTTTAATCTCATTTCAAGAAGCAGATTGATCACTCTAAAATTATAAATATTGATTTTAGATACTTATTTAATGATATATGGTATTTAATATGAAAAATTATCTTTTTTATGCATTTTGTTTATAAATTCAGAAAAAAGTTTATAATTTCAGAAAAAAGAGTAAACACAGAGTCTACATATTAATTGTGTATGTATCCATTTTCAGTGTATTGCTGATAAAGAATCTTTAATATATTACTTTATCCCTATCATATACTTATTTTGTACATTTACATATATCCCTATGAGAATTTACATTTTTTTCAGGTAAATTTAGTAGTAAAAACCAAAATTTATATGTTGTAAAAAAACTATTTTTCTATTTTCTAGGAATTTACTTTATTATGCTTTACAAAACATCACCCAGACTGAATGAAAGTAGGGATCAATATTTGGAATATATAAATAACTTTTACAACTCAAGGTTTATTTTTAAATGAGAAGACTAGAATAGGCATATATAATTTTGTCCTGATAAAAAACTAAAATCATTTTTTTGGAAATTATGTATAAAACATAACTTCTTACATTAAAAATGTATTTAAATATAAGACCAACTAATATCCCAATAAGTTATATAAAAAGAGTTCTTCATTTTCATGGCCCATTCAACTAGTAAGCCTAGAAGCCAAGGAAATAAGTAAGAATGCATGGGAAACTCCACTCCAGAACAAAAGAGTTACTTTTAGCTGGAAAGTCCCTGGGATTAGAAACTAAAACATGGCACTAAAAAGCAGTATTCCATGAATTGGGCTAATAAATAAATATCAAGTTTGTTGCACAGTCTAATTTAATAAAAGTAGCAAAATGCTTATCTGACATCTGCCAGACCCTGCTCCTCCCTGGTGGAGTGGTGATTGCAGAGCACCTTGTGAGAGGGGGAGAGCAAATTTTAGGCAAAAGGACCATTCCATTCTTTCTTCTCATTAGTTTCTCTGGATTTTGTCTCCTAAGTGACTGTTGATAATTAGATTGGAGGCAGCTGTGAAATCTTGCTGCTCTAGATATCATGAAGGTGTTTACCCAGATGAGAACAGAAAAGAGGAAGCTTGAGAACGCACACGATTTGGCTCTCGGTGCACCTTAGACAACGACCCTCTTGTTAGGATTGAATCAATAACCCTTATTTGATTGATCTCATGGTCCGATCAGTGTAGCATGCAATTTAGCTCATTTTTAAGACAGTTCTAGTTCCTTTAAATGAAAATTTCAGGGCTACCAAAGTGGTAGGTTTTGCAAAATAAAATTAAGAACAGATTAAGAATAGGAAATAAAGACACTGATGAAAGTTCAAAAGTTTTAAGAAGACTCTTGAATCAAGCTTTGGAAATAAGCTAAAGAAAACCAGATTCTCATAACTAGCATGTGGTTGAGAATACCAATAAAAAGTACAAACAATGGCATCCATGGAAGGATGAGGCATAAAGACAAAATTCTGGAATCAGAGGCACTTGGCATGGCCAGAAATACAGCGAGGCCTGGCCCCAGGCGTCCACTGGATGTCCCTGCAGGTCCTCTTACTGCTGAGCTCTTGAGTGTGAGCTGGGCCTGCCTCTTCTTGGCTTTCTTCCAATTCTCCTTATCTAAGAAACATCACACAAATGCTCCCCAGGAAAAAGGAAGACTCAAGCCGAAGTCAGTGTTGACAGCATGCCTAGGCGATGAGTGGTTTCCTAAAGCAAGTCGTCATGAAATAAACACTGGTGTTCTCTGTGGCATATGGTGTCTGGCTGGCTGTGTAAGGCAAGCTTCCATTGCCTTAAGGGAAGGGGACATACATATGCTTATGTTAGCTTGTCAAAGAATGAAAGTTATGTATATATACACATCTGCAAACACACACACACACACACACACACACACACACACACAACCTTTTTCACTGGGGAGAGTTCTTAAAAATACAGAGTTTCCTCCACATAACCCACACCTCGAGTTAAGCCACAGACTTTATGCCAGGTGTGAGGGCGACCTCCAGGAAACTGGACAATTTCTAGGAGTGTCTTTGATTTTCAATAACTAGTGTCAAATTGTTGAACTGAAGGATGCTTCAAAGAAATAGCTATTAAATTCAGGTTAGAAAGAAATATTTGGTATCTTCTCTATGTTATGTAAAGCTTTGGTGATAAAGATAAAACCAGATTGAGTGAAACATTGATGAATCCTCTGCATACACTGATGTTGCCTTTTCAAGCATTCTCAAGATGTACTTGGTAAAGACTTTGTCCACAAGCCAATTATTTTAGAATTTCTATCAAGTACCTAACTTCCCAAGTGTTTGAGAATCAGGCAACAGGATGTAAAATGCCATCAAGTGACAGCTACCTGAGCTTTTCCAAGGTACAGATGGCTCTATGGCCTTAGAGTGATGATCCTGCGCTCTCTCTCCTGCCTTGCTCTCTCGTCTTCTCTACACTGGCATGTATCCTCAAGCATGTGCCCTTTCTCACTCTTGCCCAAAGCTGACGGGCATTAAAGCTGACGTCCTCCAAGCAAACCCACCAATTCAAAGTAAACTTACAAACCAGACACACAATGCCCTCCCAACCGAGCAAAAGGCTTCGGGGTAGCCAGGGCTCACTTCTTCCTGATACAATGCTCCAATTTGCACCATTTTTCACGCCTCACCCACGCTCCTCCACGGATCCTGTTGTGCTTAAAAATATTTGCTGTGACATATCCAACTGTCATGGATTGATCCAGGTGTCCCCCACAAACAAATGAATGTGTTCTGGGTAATCCAGCCTCAGCTGATGGCAGTTTGGATTTTACAACCTTGATGGAGCTGTGTTGTTGGGGGCTGGCTTATGGGGGTTATAAGCCAGCTCCCCCTTACCAGAGTTTGGCACACCTTCCTGCTGCTGTTTCCAGTGCTGTGGCAGAGGTGATGTCCACCCCACTGCTCATGCCATCGTTTTCCCTGCCAGGATGGAGTCTCCCCTTGAGTCCTTAAGCCAAATAAACCCATTCCTCCACAAGCCGCTTTTGTTTGGGTTCTTTCTGTGCAGCAACTAGAAAGCTGACCACAACACCTACAATCACTGAACATTCCCAGGTCACTCCTGTCTTAAAAGCATCTTCTCTTGGAGTTACAAATCAGGCGAGTTTTTCCCCAACTCTCACTACATTTTAAGCTTAGAATTCTTGAAAGATCAGACTCCTCCAGTTTGATTCCTCATCTCACAATAAAAAGTTAAGCCCTTGCCATCTGGGTTCCACCTCCACATTTGCTAAAATCGTGTTTCAAATGTCACCACATGCGACAGCTGGCCCCAAATTTCAACATGCATCTCTGTCCTCCCTTGGATTAAGAGTGGCAGGAGACCTTTGCTCCTATTCCAAGACTAGAGCTCACGTTCCTTGCAGCCTTGTTTCCTCTCCTAATCCCTAAACATAAACCTTCTCAAAGTTCAGTCCAGCCCTTCCTCTTGAGTTTTCCCTTGAGAAGTTCACTTCTGTGGAGGTTTTAGTCACTCTACACTGAAGACAGCTAGCTCTCTTTCTGTAGCTTACCCACCCTTCCTATTCTCCAGCACTCTGTAGGTTTTATAGGTATCTTCTCATTCCCAGGACAAAACACCCAACAAAAGCAACTGATGGGTGAAACGTTTGTGATTTTGTCTTACAGTCTTGAAGGGAAGCTTCATGCTGGCAGGGGACAGCATGGCCCAGACACAGGG